>CAJHQQ010002243.1:0-69520 GCA_905132885.1 Moricandia moricandioides
TCTCTCTCTCCTTGTCCGTATCTCCACCGTCAAAGCCAAAAGCTCATTCCTTTTCCCAAAGAAACGCTCTTTCATCGCCGACAAAACCATGACTTCACCGGGGAAATCACCGAGGAAATCACCAACCGTCGTCACCGTGCAACCGTCTTCTCCCAGGTTCCCGATCACACCGACAGCCGGAGCTCAACGTAAGATCGGGATCGCCGTCGATCTAAGCGACGAGAGTGCCTACGCAGTCCAATGGGCTGTTCAGAACTATCTCCGATCAGGAGACGCCGTCGTTCCTCCTCCACGTTCAGCCGACGAGCGTCCTCTACGGCGCGGACTGGGGCGCCATTGACCTGTCTCCGCAGTGGGATCCGGAGAACGAAGAGTCTCAGAAGAAGCTGGAGGATGATTTCGACGTCTTCACCAACAAGAAGGCGAGCGACGTTGCTCAGCCTCTTGTTGAGGCGGATATACCGTTTAAGATTCATATAGTGAAAGATCACGATATGAAGGAGAGGCTGTGTTTGGAGGTTGAGAGGTTAGGGCTTAGTACTTTGATAATGGGTAGCAGAGGTTTCGGCGCTACGAAGCGGAGCAGCAAAGGGAGGTTAGGGAGTGTTAGTGATTACTCTGTTCATCATTGTGCGTGTCCTGTGGTGGTTGTTAGGTTTCCGGATGAAAAGGACGGTGAGGATGAGAAATCCGGCGACAATGGTGCTGAGAATCTGGTGGAAAGTGATAAGCTTCATACAGTTCCTGAGGTGGCTGAGGAAGAAGGAGACAAGGATGAGTACCATGATGCTTCCGATAAGCAGCAGCAGCAGCAAGCAGGTCAGTTTCGATTTGATAGTGTCACAGTGTATATAGAAACTAGAAAGCGTGTAGAAGAATCTAAGATGGCTAGGCTATGCTTACATATTTCAGAATCACTGTTTTGCTTCTATGTAGACCACTAATGTTGTGTTAACTTCTATACTGCAGAAGGAGACCTCCCTAAGGAGACATAGAATGACAAGTAAAGCGTTCTTGATCGGTGGTCTGGTGTTTGGGGTTTTCTAGATCTTTGAGTTGTAAGTATGGTCTTGTTTCTGTGTTTTGTTATGAACTGTGTGGAAGTTCAGAGATGAATGGATTCAGTGTCTTTTGTTTGTGTCTTTGAAAAAAAAACAGTTGAACAATATTTCAATGTTTCAACGAACGATACAAAATAGCGTCTTTGACGGTTCCAAAATAATATTCACATCGTCTCTTACACTCCAGTACTGTTCGAAGTAGGAAAGTTGACTCTGGCACAAGTCGGTGCCTATGCTTAAGAAGATTCAAACTAACGAACGTCAATAAAAATTTCAACTCTTTGGATACATATATAAATACACAATAAATGAAGCTCAATGTTCTCTCAAACAGAAAGGGACGAGCTCAACTCCTGAGCACACATGGGTCGTTCTCGTTTCCTTCTTCTTCTTACCTTGTCTTTTGTCTCTTCGAGGTTTTGTTTGGCTGTGGATGTACTCTCGTTCTCTACCGAGCTCAAAGACTCGGAGACGCTCGTGTCCAACCCCAGCACTTTCAAGTTTGGTTTCTTCAGTCCGGTTAACTCCACGGGTCGCTACGCTGGAGTTTGGTTCAATAACATTCCTGTGCAGAAGCAGGCCGTGGTTTGGGTAGCAAACAAAGACAGCCCGATCAATGACTCTTCCGGAGTGATTCTGATATCCAAAGACGGGAATCTCGTAGTTATCGATGGTCGTGGACAAGTTCACTGGTCCACGAACCTCTCACGACCAGTAGGAGCTGGTAACACCACACACGCAAGGCTTCTCAGTACAGGAAACCTCGTACTTCAACAAGTTTCAGACAATAAGGACACGAAACTATGGGAGAGTTTCGAGCATCCTCAGAACGTATTCTTACCAAAAATGACTATCTCTACCGACACAAGAACAGGGAAGAGCCTCATGCTTAGATCGTGGAAAAGCCTGTCTGATCCTTCACCAGGACGCTACACAGCCGGTGTGATTCCCCTGCCGTTTCCAGAGCTTGCCTTATGGAAAGATGGTCTTATGTTATGGCGTAGCGGCCCGTGGAATGGTCAAAACTTTCTCGGATTACCAGAGAGGGATTCACGTATCAATCTTTACGGGTTTGAACTTGCCAATGACAACAGAGGATCCGTCTCCGTGTCGTTTGGTTATAACCAATCCATGTATCATTTTCTCTTGGACACCAAGGGGCACGCGATGGAGAAGTACTGGAGCAAAGTTAGCCAAGAATGGAATATGGGGTTGATGTTTCCAACAAACTGTGATATATATGGCAAGTGTGGTCAATTCACCAGTTGTCAATCCAGTTTAGTTCCGCCTTGTAAGTGTATTAGAGGGTTTGAGCCACGGAGTTACGAGGAGTGGAACAGAGGGAACTGGACTCAGGGATGCGTAAGAAAGGAGCCGTTGCAGTGCCAGAGAGGCCACAATAATGGAAGTAGAGAGGGAGACGGGTTCTTGAGATTGAAGAAAATGAAAGTTCCCGACAATCCACAGCGGTCTGAAGTCAATGAACAAGAATGTCCTGGAAGTTGTCTGAAAAACTGTTTTTGTACTGCTTACTTTTATGACACAGGGTTGGGATGTCTTCTTTGGACCAGAAACTTGATCGACATGCAGGAGTTCTTAGGCTCTGGTGTTACACTTCACGTCCGTCTGGCTGGTTCAGAGCTCAGTAAGTAACAGTTTGACATCATTTTCCTAAAACTACAGTGTATTAACTCACATATGTTCCTCATAGAAACTTCGAGCAATCGATCACTTGTGATCGCAATCACGATGGTAGGATGCGCGTTTCTTGTCACGGTGATTGTTATTTTAGCATTGAGGAAGGTAGCAAAACGTAGAGGTCAGAGTTTTATGTAATCATGTCTCTATATATATATTTTAGATTTAACACATGTTTTAACTTCTTTTTCTGCATTGCTTTTCGATTGTTCACCAGAAAAGAATAGAAACGCGAGGTTACTGTTTGATAGGATGGAAGCTTTAAATAGCAACGAATCTGGAGCCATAGCTGTGAATCAAAACAAGCTTAAAGAGCTACCATTGTTCGAGTATCAAGTTTTAGCTGCAGCTACTGAAAATTTCGCTGTCACAAACAAGCTAGGGGAAGGAGGGTTTGGTTCCGTTTACAAGGTTTTGCTTCATTGGTAAGAGAGGTTACAAGCTGATCCTTGAGTTATTGATTGGTTCTACTTTCATGTGCAGGGAAAATTACGAGAAGGGCAAGAGATAGCTGTCAAGAGGCTCTCACAAACGTCTGGACAAGGACTTGAAGAGTTTGTGAACGAGGTGGTTGTGATCTCTAAGTTGCAGCACCGGAACCTCGTGAGATTGCTTGGTTTCTGCATTGAAGGAGAAGAAAGGATGCTTGTCTATGAGTTCATGCCAGGGAATTCTTTGGATGCATGCTTATCTGGTAATAACTCTGACCATTTGGTTTAACTATGTTCTGTCGTAATCTACTTGTTGGCTAATATGCTCTCTTTGCTGGTGTAATCCAGACCCGGTGAAGCAAAGACTTGTTGACTGGAAGACACGGTTTAACATAATCGATGGGATTTGCAGAGGTCTTATGTACCTTCACAGAGATTCAAGACTGAGGATCATACATAGAGATCTAAAAGGCAGCAATATCTTGTTAGATGAGAATCTAAACCCAAAGATATCCGATTTTGGACTTGCCAGGATCTTCCGCGGGAATGAGGATGAAGCTAGCACCCTAAGAGTGGTTGGAACATAGTGAGTACACATCTGTCACTGAACTTTTGTTGATGTTTGCTAAACTGACAAAAGCATATGACCTTCACAGTGGTTACATGGCACCTGAGTATGCATTGGGAGGGTTATTCTCGGAGAAATCAGATGTTTTCAGCTTAGGGGTCATAATCTTGGAGATTGTGAGTGGAAGAAGAAACTCAAGCTTTAACAATGATGAGCAGAATCTGAATCTCTCAGCTTATGTAAGACTACTTAATAGAATCCATGACCTTTCCTTCATAGAAAACCTTGTACACGGTTCTTGAACCTTTCTTTTTTATACTAGGCATGGAAACTATGGAATGATGGTGAGGCCACCACTCTTGTGGATCCTATCATTCTTGAAGAGTGTTTTGAAAACCAAATACGCAGATGTGTGCACATAGGACTATTGTGTGTACAAGATCACGCTAATGATAGACCGAGCGTATCTACAGTGATTTGGATGCTAAGTACAGAGAACTCAAACCTTCCTGAGCCAAAGCAGACAGCGTTTATAGCTAGAAGGGTCTCGCCAGACGCTGAATCACCTTGGCAAAGTGAGCAACGAGCATCCGTCAACAATGTGAGCATCACAGAAATCACAGGACGTTAGCTCGGTAAGTTGCATAGAAAACTAGTACTAAAGAAAATATTAACAAAATAATTAAGCTGCATTTTTTTGTATGTAACAGTAATCTTTAAAATTTATGTAGGAAGTTTTATTTTCTGAGACTATATAAGTAGAGAACATGAGTACGTGTTGTTCCTCTCCTTCGGTTTCAGTTTCTTCATTCACATATCTAATCAAATTTATAGTAGGAGAGACAGATAGTCTGAGAGTAGGTAAAGTTTCAGTTAGTCCCAATGCTCTAATCATAGAAATTAAGAAAAATTGTCTGTAATACATAAACATTGCTTGTTCTTAAGTCCAATCAGTGACCATACGCAGAGTGCAATATAGATATGTATTAGTTTCTTGAAATACATATCTTATTGTTATTAGTATATGTGTAACAAACTGAGATGAACTCTAAGATGTATGGCTTTTAATACTTGCTCTGTTTTGGCTAGAGTTGATCTTATCCACAATTCAGGTTTATTCCGTCTTTAATCCTTTCTCTATTCATTCACGCTTAAAACTCATAATGTGCTTATTGATACATAAAATGTTATCCATTAATTTTAAAGCCATAATAATAACTCTTGGTGTTCTTTAAGTTCTGTGTCATGTTCAAAGTCACATGAATCAGTTCTTAAGTTGCGTCCTTTGAGTAAATTATCAGAACAGGGGCGTGACTGATCGATGTTCACTTCTTCACGAAAAAACAGAGAGGAACTTTACAGCTAATGCTGTTAGTTTAACGGTGATCAACTTGGCTTTTAATACTAGACAGCATTTATACGTTTCATCACATCAACCTCTTCTTGAGAAACAAACACAGACATGAAGATTGTCTTTGTCATCTTCTTTTTCTCCTTCCTCCAATCTTGTATCTCCAATGATACAATCATGAGAAGACAGTTACTGAAAGATGGTGATGTCATGCTCTCTGAAGGGGAGAGATTCGCCTTTGGATTCTTCAGCCCTCGGGGTTCGAAGCTCAGGTATGTTGGGATCTGGTATGCTCAAATCTCTGAGCAGACTGTTGTATGGGTTGCAAATAGAGACCATCCTATTAATGACACATCTGGTCTGATAAAGTTCAGCAGCAGAGGCAATCTCTGTGTGTATGCGTCAGTAAATGGAACAGAGCCTCTCTGGTCGACTAATGTTTCCGACAGTATCTTGGAACCAACTTTAGTTGCAAGACTCTCTAATATAGGAAACCTTGTTCTGCTTGATTCAGTCACAGGGAGAGTATACTGGGAGAGCTTTGATCATCCTACAGACACTTTTCTCCCGTTTATGAGGTTAGGTTTCACACGAAAAGACGGCTTGGATCGGTTTCTGACATCATGGAGATCTCCTAACGACCCTGGTTCCGCAAACCGTACGTTGCGTATGGACCGTAGAGGGTTTCCACAGCTGATTCTAAACAAGGGTATGACCCAATGGTGGCGTGCGGGAACGTGGACGGGGCTGAGATTGAGCGGTGTGCCTGAAATGAACAGAGGATACATCTTTAATAACTCGTTTGTAAATAATCAAGACGAAGTATCATTCACTTACGGTGTAACGGATGCTTCAGTGATAACAAGAATGATAGTGAACGAGAGAGGAACCTTAAAACGGTTCACATGGATCGCGAGGGATGAGAGATGGAACGAGTTCTCGTCAGTTCCTAAAGAGAAATGCGACTACTACGCACACTGTGGCGTCAACGGTTTCTGCGATCCCACGAGCTCAGAAACGTTTGAGTGCACATGCTTACCTGGTTTTGAGACAAAGTATTCACGGCAGTGGTTCTTGAGGGACTACACGGGCGGGTGTTCAAGGAAAAACAAAACTTCACTATGCCGTGAGAAAGACGGGTTTGTGAAGTTGACGCACGTGAAGATTCCCGACACATCAAATGCAAGTGTGGATATGAGCATAACGTTGAAGGAGTGCAAACAGAGATGCTTGAGGAACTGCTCTTGTGTCGCGTACGCAAGCGCTTACCACGAGGGTGTGGGAGGAGCAAAAGGGTGCTTGACATGGCACGGTGATATGTTGGATACAAGGACATACTTAAATTCCGGACAAGATTTCTACTTACGTGTGGATGCGGAAGAGTTAGGTACAAAAATATATTCCTCAAGCTCTTCTCTAACAACTGTTCTCTTGAGATAAGTTTAAAGGACCAACACTAATATTTAACGGGTTAGAGCCAGTCCAGTTATAACCAATTGGTTTCAGGTTAATACCCATCTAACTTTAACATGTTCTGTTTCTGAAGTACTTATGTATTGATTTTATTGCTTGTTTCAGCGCGGTGGGACACAAGTGGCTCATCAAGGAAGACAAGAGTCGTTCTGATTCTCATCAGTTTGATTGTAGCCGTAATACTACTAATGGTCATTGTGTTCTGTTTCATAAGGAAGCGACGAAGTAAGTATATATGTATATTTTAGGTTCATAACTTTCTTGCGTAGCACGAAACTACCTATCTAAAACACTCTCACCTGCAGAGTTGAACAGGCTTAGAAGATCTTCAACAACCTTCTCAATGGTATCTTTTGATTTTGAAGACTCACTCAATTTTGAAGATGACAAGTCTGGAAACAGGGAGTTACCTCTCTTTGATCTTAACACGATCGCAGCAGCCACAGATAACTTTTCTTCCCATAACAAGCTTGGAGCAGGTGGTTTTGGACCTGTTTATAAGGTTGGGAAGATGATAATTCATATTTACATATGCCAATACTTTAGGTTCATTAAGTAGTAAGGAAGGGTTCCTTCGCTTCTATTTCAGGGTGTGTTACAAAACGGTATGGAGATAGCAGTGAAGAGGTTATCAAAAAACTCAGGACAAGGGATGGAAGAGTTCAAGAACGAGGTCAAGCTGATATCAAAGCTGCAGCATCGAAACCTCGTGAGGATCTTAGGGTGCTGCGTGGAGCTGGAAGAGAAGATGTTGATATACGAGTATCTACCAAACAAGAGCCTAGACTGTTTCATATTCGGTAAGTTCAACGTTTCCAACACTTCCCTCTTCAAAAAGATCAATGACTTGAGAGGTTTGTTATCTTCCTCTTAGATGAAGAGCAGAGAGCGTCGTTGGATTGGCCAAAACGCAAGGGGATAATCAGAGGGATTGCTCGTGGAACAATGTATCTTCATCAAGATTCAAGACTGAGAATCATCCACAGAGACCTCAAGGCCAGCAATATACTTCTTGACAACGACATGATCCCCAAGATATCGGATTTTGGGATGGCTAGAATCTTTGGAGGCAACCAAATCGAAGGATGCACAAACCGGGTCGTTGGAACAATGTCAGTTAACTCTTTACTAATACTTATAAAAAGTGTTTACCTAAAGTTGTTTCAATCTCATTGTCACAGTGGATATATGTCACCTGAGTATGCAATGGAAGGTCACTTCTCTGTTAAATCCGACGTCTACAGCTTTGGAGTATTGATGTTAGAGATCATAAGCGGAAAGAAAAACAGTGCTTTCCACAAGGAATCATCGAACCTTGTCGGACATGTAACTTCTAAACTCCATTTTTCACGTAAAAACAGAATAATAAAACAGAACATAAGCAAATGCTTGTTTTTTTTATTCTTCATCATTGTAGATTTGGGATCTATGGGAAAAAGGTGAAGCAAAAGAGATCATAGACGGTTTAATGGACCAAGAGAGTTATGATGTGAGGGAAGTGTTGAAGTGCATACACATTGGGTTGCTTTGTGTGCAAGAAAACGCTTCGGACAGAGTAGAGATGTCCTCTGTTCTCATCATGTTGGGTCAAAACGCCACTGATCTTCCAAATCCGAAGCTTCCTGCATTTACTTACGTGAGAAGAAGAGGACGAGAAAATGTTGATTTGCTCGTTTCAGAACCCGGTAGTTCTGTTAACGACATGACCTTCACCGATGTTCAAGGTCGTTGATAATCTTACAAAATGTGTTTCGTCTTTTCGAATAAGAAGAGAAGACTATAGTACTAGTTGCAAAAGAAGACATAATTACATTGATTAAGATGTCTCAAAACTTATATATTATATAAACTTACATACTCCATAGATATTAACAACTTATTCAGTACATATCATAGTGTCTATATTGACTTATAACACTTCACACATTTTATTCAATACTCTTAGTTATTTTCCAAACTTATCCAACATATTTAATTATACTTATTTAGATAGGCTTTGTGTGCTTAACGCCCTGTAACTGATGTGAGGCTCACATCATTGATAGAGACCTTTTGACTACTCTGGTCAGAAGACTCAGCCTCAGGCTTTTCCCTTCTTGCTATAAATGCAGGCTGCTTCGGCTCAGGGAGGTTCATATTCTCGGTGGTTAGCATCCAAATCACGGTTGAAACATTCGGTCTATCGTTTGCAACTTCTTGCACACACAACAAACCAATCTGAACACAGTTTGTTATCTGTTTCTCGAAAGACTCATCACAGACGGTTGGATCTGCTAGAGAAGCAGACTCACCCTCATTCCACAGCTTCCACACCTGATAAATGATCAAATTTACATGTCAGTTTCAAAGCAAGTAAAGTTACTAGATTCTGATTATTAGTACACACTTACATAAGCTAAAAGGTTTGGATTATTCTCTTCCTTGTGAGAGTTTCTTCTCCCACTTATGATCTCTAAAAGTATAACCCCCAAGCTGAAAACGTCTGACTTCTCTGAAAATAAACCTTCCATTGCATATTCCGGTGACATATAGCCGCTGCAATAACAAATGGTTATGATGGTTTTCAAAATATTTGTTCTTGTATACTGGAAATGGATACTTACTATCCCTTCTTGTGTTAGCTTCATCTTCATTTGCTCGGAAAACTCTTGCAAGACCGAAATCAGATATTTTGGGATTAAGATTGTCATCTAACAAAATGTTGCTGGCTTTTAGATCTCTGTGTATGATCCTTAGTCTTGAATCTCTGTGAAGATACAAAAGACCTCTGCATATTCCTTCCATTATGTTGAACCGTGTCTTCCAATCAAGAATCTTTTGCTTCAATGGGTCTGAGATAAGCTAACCAAATCATTAGCTTTCTATTCGATCATCCCATGTAATAACAGAGTAAAAACAGAGTTATGAAACAGAGGAGATAGGTTTACCAAATAGATAGGCATCCAAGCTTTTATTTGGCATATACTCGTAGACTAGCAACCTCTCTTCACCTTCAATGCAACAGCCAAGTAACTTCACCAGATTCCTATGTTGCAACTTCGAAATCACAACCACTTCGTTCATAAGCTCCTCAAGTCCTTGTCCTGATGCCCTTGAGAGCCTCTTCACTGCGATTTCTTGCCCTTCAGGTAACTTTCCCTGAAGAAAAGATTAATATGAGATTTTGAATACAAATCTCTTTTCAGAAAGTGTTTTTTTTTAGTGTCGTTACCTTGTAAACAGGACCAAATCCGCCTTGTCCGAGCTTGCTTCTGAGAGAGAAGTCATCAGTTGCTGTAGCTAACACTTGAAACTCAAAGAGTGGAAGCTCCTCTAGCTTAAGTTGGTTTGAATCAGGCTCATCACCACTGTTAAGTTCTTCCATTCTCTTTAGCAGTTGCTCTACACTTCTATCTTTCTTTGGTTCTGCTAAGGTAATGATTGCCAAAGCAAACATATTATGGTAAAAGGAACAATCTGAAGCAAACAACCTTCAAAGAGTAAAGAAAACTCTAACCTGGACGCTTTTTGAGTTTCAGGCATGCTAAAAGAACACATGCCGCAGCAATAAACGCAACTCCTAGCACAGGTGCTGTTATCATAATTGCTCGCTTGCTATGTTCTTCTACAATATTTGGTGAGATATCACAAATCAATGAAGTAAAAAACTGAATAGAGAAGAAGAAAAAAGGTGTGACTGTTAGAGGTTTTTTACTCACTGTGTTCGGAATGCGAAAGACGAATATAGAGATCAATGCCACTTCCCAAGAAAGACTGCATATCTACCAAGGTACCGCTCCAAAGCATACATCCAATGCCTTGATCATATGCATAAGCTGTGCAAGAACAGTTATCTAAACAGACCTTAGGACAAGCTTGCGCATTAGCTAAAGACGGTTGCACATTCACTGGAACTTTCATCTTCTGCACTTTCAAAAACCAATCTTCTTTTCCTCCACTACTTCCATTCTTGAGTCTTTCGCACCGTAATGGAGCTCTTCTCACACATCCATTAATCCAGTTTCCTCCACTCCACTCTGTGTTATTCCTCGGCACAAACCCATCTATGCATTTACATTGTGGATCTTCCCGGTAATTGCAGCTCCCATATGGACCACATCTATTGTATGCATCACAATCTGTAGATGGGAACCGAACACCGACTCTCCAATCATTCATAGAAGTTCTCCAATCTCTCTGATATATAGCTCCATTAGGATCCAAGTTGAAGTGATACATGAAAGAGTCATTAGCATAGCTCAATAAAACCGTTCCTTGGTTATCATTGTTAATGTTAAAGCCATCAATATTGAGAAGGGAATCCATATCCGGTAAACCGATGAAAACCTGACCATTCCAGGGACCGCTACGCCACTGTGGAACCTTGTTCTTCAAGATTAGAAGCTCAGGAAACGGAAACGCGACCAGAGTAACTGTATAGTTCCCTGTTGAAGGATCTGTGTAGCTTCTCCAAGAAGTAAGCCCTGTATTCTCTCCGGTTCCATTGTTAATCCCTAGACTCATTCTTGGCAACAAAGAACTATAGGGATGCTTGAAACTCTCCCATATAATCTCACCGTTGTTTCTGTTGTCTTGTAGCCTAAGATTCCCATTTTCCATTAGCTGAACCCAAGTATCATTTGGAGCTACTGGTACTGTGACGTTCGTCGACCATATACTGCGGTTTTGACCATCGGTAACCACGAGATTTCCATCTTCAGAGATGGAAACAACACCGGAAGTGTCGTTGATGGGAGTGTCTTTGTTAGCAACCCAAACCACAGTTTGAACTGGAATCTTGTCGTACCAAATCCCAACATAACGTAACCTAGCAGTGGAGTTTACAGGAGTGAAGAAACCAAACCTGAAAATGCCCTTTTTGCAGAGAAGTGTCTTTGACTCTGAGTCTTTGATCGGAGTTGAGAACGTGATTCTGTCTTCACCGAAACATAGACACATAGAGAATGCTACAAGCAGAATAAAAAAAACAAGGGCATGAGTTCAGTAGAACCAACATAACTCCAAAGTGGAAAAGAAAGGTTGCAGTTTTGCTTTGTTGTTTCTCTTTGGGAGATTTCTTGTGCGAGAGGTATAAGAAGACTTAGAAGAGGAAGGTGATGATGTTTTCTTTCTTTCAAAGAAGATTTGTTCTGTCTAGAGTGACATATGGGCAGTGACTTGGACATAGTAAGTCAAGCGATTTTGTCGGTTATGGAGTAGTGAAATGTCATAAATTACCAACGCTCTCAATCAACTTGGTGTTCTTTGTCTTTCTGTAAAGTCACATGCAAAGTATTATAGTGATAACTATCTTCAATGGCGATATACATACTAACTGCAGTATTTCCCCAGGTTCACCATATATGTTACCATGTCTTAACAAAGGTAGAAAAAACTCGTAAATGAAGACAACAAAGATTGTGTTTCAAAAAAAAAAAGACAACAAAGATGCAGACTCTTTTACTACTCATCAAGGCAATAAAAACATGGCAACTACATCCGATTTTTGAGACATGACTATTTTTTTACTATAAGTATGCAATCAGTGGTCAATAGAACCATGAATATGCCTTGAAATTCTAGCACTAAGATCACATAGACCAATGACACTGAAGCAGGCATCATTATTGGAGCTTTTCACACAGAATAAAAATCTAGAAAAGGAGGAAGAAGACAAAACCTAGAATCTACCAAGCTTGTCCTCTCAAGAGTCAAGAACATGTTTTGGGTTTTGTTTTTCTCCTTTTCCATCAGGTTCCGTTTCTCCATCAAGGTTAGTTAATTCATCTAAGAGTAGGTCAAGTTCCAGTACTAAAATCTATTGTAACTATCAACACAGCTCAGTTTCACATTAGGTGTTTTTAACTTAGGTAATAATACAAATCTGTAATTAGTGAATCTGAACATAACTTTCATGAGATACATTTCTTATTCTTTAATCAAACCATTAAACATGCACAGAAGAACATAATTTGCAATCATATAGGAGATTCTCAAAACTTATACATTATATAAACAGAAACATTGGCTTCGTGAGCTTAGCGCCCTGTTACAGCTGTGAGACTCACATCATTGATAGAGGCCTTTTGACTACTCTGGTCAGAAGATTCAGCCTCAGAAGCTCCCCTTCTTGCTACAGTGGCAGGCTCCTTCGGCGCTTTGAGGTTCGTGTTTTCGGTGGTCAACATCCAAATCACGGTTGATACATTAGGTCTATCGTTAGCAACTTCTTGCACACACAGCAAACCAATCTGAACACATTTCTTGATCTCTTCTTCGGAAGACTCATCAAAGACGTTTGGATCTGCTAGAGAGGCAGCCTCACCCTCATTCCACAGCTTCCACGCCTGTAAAAGGAACATGTCAGTTTCAAAGCTAGTAAAAGTTACTAAACCCTGATTAGTAGTGCACACTTACATAAGCTAAAAGGTTTAGATTATTCTCTTCCTTGTGAGAGTTTCTTCTACCACTTATGATCTCTAAAAGTATAACCCCCAAGCTGAAAACGTCTGACTTCTCTGAAAATAAACCTTCCATTGCATATTCCGGTGACATATAGCCGCTGCAATAACAAATGGTTATGATGATTTTCAAAATATTTGTTTTTTGTATATTCAAAATGGATACTTACTATGTTCCCACAACCCTTCTTGTGTTAGCTTCATCTTCATTTGCTCGGAAAACTCTTGCAAGCCCAAAATCAGATATTTTGGGATTAAGATTGTCATCTAACAAAATGTTGCTGGCTTTTAGATCTCTGTGTATGATCTTTAGTCTTGAATCTCTGTGAAGATACAAAAGACCTCTGCATATTCCTTCCATTATGTTTAACCGTGTCTTCCAGTCAAGAATCTTTTGCTTCAATGGGTCTGAATAAAAGCTAACAAACCCCATTAGCCTTTTATTCGATCATCCCATGTAGAAACAGAGTTAAAAACAGAGGAGATGACTTTACCAAATAGATAGGCATCCAAGCTTTTCTTTGACATATACTCGTAGACTAACAACCTTTCTTCACCTTCAATGCAACAGCCAAGTAACTTCACCAGATTCCTATGTTGCAGCTTCGAAATCACAACCACTTCATTCATAAGCTCCTCAAGTCCTTGTCCTGATGCCCGTGAAAGCCTCTTCACTGCAATTTCTTGCCCTTCAGGTAATTTGCCCTGAAGAAAAAACATTACCAATCAGTTAATCTGAGATCATACACATATAAAAAACGGATTCTCGTTGTGATGCCTTTACCTTGTAAACAGGACCAAATCCGCCTTGTCCGAGCTTGTTTCTGAGAGAGAAGCTATCAGTTGCTGTGGCTAACACTTGAAACTCAAAGAGTGGAAGCTCCTTGAGCTTCACTTGGTTAGAAGCAGACTCATTACCACTTGTAAGTTCTTCCATTCTCTTAAAAATCATCTCTGCACTTCTATCTTTCTTTGGTTCTGCTAAGACAGTATTAGCAAGAAAATTCTGGTAAAAAGGAACAATCTGAACAGTATAACATCATCAATGAGCTACAGAAAAACTCTAACCTGGACGTTTTCTGAATCTCCTGCATGCTAAAAGAACGCAGATGGCAGCAACGAACGCAACACCTAGCACTGGTGCAGTGATCATAATTGCTCGATTTCCATGTGTTTCTACAAGATTTGGAGAGAAAACATAAGTCAACTAAGTAAAACTGAGAGAGACTAAGTAGAGTTCTTTTACTCACTGAGTTCAGAATGAGCAAGTCGGATGTTAAGATCAATGCCACTTCCCACGAATGATTGCAAATCAACCAAGCTACCACTCCAAAGCATGCATCCGATTCCTTTATCATAAGCATAAGCCGTGCAAGAACAGTTATCTGTACACTGTTGTGGACAAGCTTGCTCATTAGCTAGAGACTGTATCGCATTGATTGGCACTTTCATCTTCTCCAGTTTCAGAAACCCATCTCCTTTTCCTCCACCACCACCACCATTACTACTTGCATTTCTCTGCCTCTCACACTTCAAAGGAGCTCTTCTCATACATCCACTACTCCAGTTCCTTGCATTCCACTCTGTGCTGTTTCTAGGCACAAACCCTTTAACGCATTTACATTTTAGATCTTCCCTGGAATTGCAGCTCCCATATGGACCACATATACCGTATGTATCACAGTATGTCGATGGAAACCTAACACCGATCCTCCAATCTTTCATAGGAGCACTCCAGTCTCTCTGATATATAGCTCCATCAGGATCCAAGTTAAAGTGATACATGAAAGAGCCATTAGCATATGACATTGAAACTGTTCCTTGGTTATCATTGTTGAGATTAAACCCATCAAGAAACAGAAGAGAGTCCACATCAGGTAAACCGATGAAAACCTGACCGTTCCAGGGACCGCTACGCCATATTGGGACATTGTTCTTCCAGATGAGAAGCTCAGGAAACGTGTAAGGAGCAAGACCAGCTGTATAGTTCCCCGTTGAAGGATCTTCATAGCTTCTCCAGGAAGTAAGTTTAAGATTCTCTCCGGTTCTGTTGTTGGTGCCAAGAGTCATCTTTGGCAAGAAAGAGTTGTAAGGATGCTTGAAACTCTCCCAAAGAGTCTCACCGTTGTTTCTGTTGTCTTGTAACATAAGATTCCCGGTATCCGTTAGCTGAACCCAAGTAGTATTTGGAGCTACTGGTACTGTGACGTTAGTCGACCACAGGACGCGGTTTCGAGCATCGGTAACCACGAGATTTCCATCGTCAGAGATGGTAACAATACCGGAAGTGTCGTTGATGGGAGTGTCTTTGTTAGCAACCCAAACCACAGTTTGAATTGGCATCTTGTCATACCAAATCCCAACGTAACGTAACTTAGTAGTGGAGTTTACAGGAGTGAAGAAACCAAACCTGAACACACCAGTTTTGCAGAGGAGTGTCTCTGACTTTGAGTCTTTGATCGGAGTCGAGAACGTGATTCTATCTTCGCCCAAACAGAAAGAGAATGTTGCAAGTAGAAGAACAAGAAGAAGAAGAAGAACAAAAGGAGGACGTGTGTTCAGTAGAACCATCATAACTAGTTGAAACAGAATAGTTCCAGTTTTGCTTTGCTGTTTCTGTTCTCTTTGGAAGAGTTTCGTGTAAGAGAGGTATAGATTAATAGAAGTAGTCGTATTTGTCTGTATACAAGAAGACTTAGAAGACTAAGAAGACTTGTTTTGTGGTGTATAAATGTGTTTGGTGGCTTCATTGAATTTGCAATGAGAGTGGAACCAACCACCAGTATTGACTTTTCTTCTGATGGCAGTGTGTGTGTGTGGAACTCACTAAGTAAAGAAAGCGAGAGAGAGGACTACTTGCATCAGTGCCAATTTTACTGGGGACCATTGTTTTTAACTTTTTGAGTAGACATTTCGCAAATTGAGGATGTTGATTACATTCAAAAAAAAAAAGATTATATTCAAAAACGACACGTGTTTTAACTTTTTATCTTTGTAACCAGATCTTTCGCGGATAATGTGAAAGAAGCTGTGAAATTTCAACGTAGATAAAGGAATAGGAGTAGCCATGGACCGTCTAATCTGGTGTCTTGTAGTAAGAAAGAATGTGAAAATTTAGAGACTTGATACTCATATACTTTGCCATGGAGGTCATCTTAGGATACTGTTTCAATAAATGAGTCCTATGAAGAAGGGGATTGACTTGACTTCCACAGAAACAAAGCTTACACAATTGTGTAATGTTAATGAGAGGTGATAGGCCCCCCATATTGCCTCTTAATATGATAAGGACTTGCATGTTACTGATCAACTTGACTCTTATCTTTTGTAACATGCTAACTATTATAATGACTAGTATGTTTAAGAATTGTATTTCACACAGGGCCGACCCTGGCCCCCAAGAGGCTGCTAGCAGATCGAATACTTTTTAATAACCAATCAGACTAATATTAAGATCACAGAGACCAATGAGACTGGAGCATGAAACCTATGGTTTTTCCGTTACTGTTTGCGAGATAAACAAGACCTGGACTTAAGCTAAACCGATTGCCTATGTTGAGTTTGAGATAAGATTCCACATGAAACTGATCATGATTTCTTGAACCATCCACGACTCCCCCAACGCTCATGCCCCAGCCCACTTCATCCTCTGGTTTCTCTGTAATAGACACTGACCATTTTACTTGCTTCTCTCTTGAGTTCTCAATTTCAACCCATCCCCCAATTCTCGTACACTCGTCCATTAGAGAGTCTAACTTCAAAGCAATAGAACTAGACGATACATGATCCATACTTCTTCTCATCTCCAGAGTCGGTGCCGATGATTCAGGCTCAATACGACGTCTTAGGAAGCTTACTGGAAGTGTAATGGCTCCAGCAGGGTAATGGAGATTGTTAGACGGTGATAAAATCTGGTGACAGCCCAGTAGAGATAGTTTCACACCACTCAGAATGTTGCAGGTTACTTGCCCAAAAGTTCTGAGACAACGATTCTTTGCATTTAAACCTTGTCCAACTTCAAGGTTTGTGATGGATTGGGCCAGTGAAGCTGACATGTTTGACTTTCTGACTGTTAATCCTATGGCACTACCATTATGTTGGTTCAAAAGAGGTGGTCCAAGTTCAGAAACTTCTGTAATATTCATTCCCTGCACCACGAATGTAGTTTAGCTGCATTAATCACATAGATAAAGCAGGACAAGAATCTGCAAATACAGGTGGATACCTGGTAAGAAGACACAAGAGCGGCATCAATGTCTCTGAAATGCGCTCCAACGGGAATAGCAACTGCAGAGAACCAATCATTAATCTCTGCCTTGTAAAAGACTTTAGCTAAAGACAGCTGTTTCCCTGAAACACCATCACTGAGATCTGCTTCCCCTTTGTATCCAGCAACGAGCTCAGCCACAAGCCTATCAGTCTCTCTAACGCTCGTTTCGAACATGAACCTTGAAAGCAATCCAGGTCTGACACCTTGTCTGTCGAGTCCAATGAAACTCTCCTCGTCAGTGTTTCCCATCAGCAACATTGCTCCAAGGACATGAACTTCACCCTTCACATGGGTGCTAGTCTCTTGAAAGGGACCTCCTTTCGAAAGTTTATATGAGGAAAGTATCCGCTCCACTTTGTCTTGTCTGTCTCTAAGCTTCATCAGATCCGAGAATGCTTCTCTTTGCAACCGCTTCAAGATATCAATCTGAACATAGTTCCCCAACCAACCCAAAATAAAAAAGATAACGTTTTGAGAATAAAGGTATATACTTTCTTCTCCCCATTACAATCAAGAGGACGATGCCAAGAAGTAAGGAGTAAAGGGGATGGATGAAGATACCGGATTCTGGCGGGAAGGATTGTCATGGAAGCCGAAGTGGCGGGAGACTAAGTCCTGGCTCGATTTCGCAAAGCTCTTCACTTTCTCCACCACCGAAGCAATTGGATCCATAGACAAGTATGGACAATCAATTCGTTTCGGAGACCGAGACACTATACAGTCAGATGCAGGCGAAGAAAGCAGAGTGAGGTTCTAGAAAGAGATGCAGTTGGAGGGTAAACCGTACGTGACGACTATTCCGGTTTTAGCTCTTAATTCGGTTCAGTTCAGTTTGGTTTGATTCGGTTCGATTTGTTAAAGATTTGATTGAAACTTTAACCAAAATTTAATTAGATTCGGTCCGTTGAAGACTTGTCTTTTTTGTATCCGAATTGTGGTTCATCAGTTTCAGTGTAAAATAGTAAATCTACGTAGAAGTATATATGATACAGTACTACATAGAATTGTGGTTTTATCCAAATTGTGTTTTTTAACACATGTTACTTACACTATTACATATTACTAAAAATATTACAAAGCTGATTTTACGACCGACCATTTGCATGTCATATAAGAATTTATATGTGATTGCAACACTCTAAATTATCTTATAAAATCTATGTCTAACGGTATTTTTACACCATATTAAAAATTTCATATAAACATTTTCTCGTTAGTTTGCATATTCGTTTTTTTTTTGAAACTCAAAACATAAACATTCTAATATATGTTAGTCACATCATTAAATTAAAAAATTCCACTTCTAGATCCAAATAGATAGTTAAAATTATAAACGTATATAGATGAAGCAAAAAAATATAAATCAACTTTGTATAAATTGTATCAATGATTCCTCAGATTTTTTTTACATCGATTCCTCATATTTTTATGTCACCATGATCTGAATTATATATTAATTAAGACATGTCCATATTAGTTGTTTAATCTTTTTCGACCAGTCTTGTTGTTTAACCTCGTGTCAAAAGTAAGCACCACTCTTATTATTGTATATTTTCGTATAAGCTTTCGAGGCCTTAGATTAGTCTATTGCGATGGCTAATGGAAGTCAGCTAATTTTACAAGATTCCCACTTAACGAAAATAAAACGTATCTCACTATAGCATTATTGCATGCATCTGCTGACCTGTACAGGTTATTTTTCGAATATTTTTTTGTAGGTATGATAAAGATGATAGTTTTATAAGATAATCAGTCAGAACTATTTTTGTGGATTCTAAAATTCAACATACAAACAATGCAGCCACAAAATGATCCCGTACGTTTTCTTTCTAAATAAAGAACCACCAATATTATATCATCCTACGTAAAAGGTTTTACCAAAAAAAAAAAAACTGCGTAAAAGGTAAACTGAAAACTTCTTGAATACAAGAATAAACACATCATCAAATGCAGCGTTCAGAATACCGTTAAAAATTTAAAATGTCAGTTTAAATTTGATATGCTTGAAAATTCTTGCATATCTCTACTAAAAACTTTCATCATATGATGATGGCGTTAAACATTTGATATAAACTTATATAGTAATGGAGCATGTTATATAACTTGAGATATATATAAATATATATATTTATAGTTTGATCGATTCGAATAGCCTTGGGGTTTAGGCATATGTTTTCTCGTCTTTATGTTTTTTTTCTTGGAACACCATGTTTTTTCGTCTAAGAGATCCGATTTATCATTTTTGTGGAGAAACCTAATTCTCACCACTATCCCAACATTAGTTGGTCGATATCTATATATTATTAGGGGTTTAATATATGAATTTTATTTCTTTTCCCTTTTATGATAAAGGGTCTCATTTCTTTTTTGCCGTCTAATTAACAAGTATATTATCACTTAATTAGGAGGATTATTATATTAAAACTTAAATCAAGTTGCGAATAGGTAAAAAAAAGACAAAACAAAAAGCGTGCATGCGAACTTTCCAACGAGATCCCATTACGGAAATGTTATCATTATTTTATAAAAAAAGTTTAATTAGCCATTTGATATAGCTTTAGTAGGGTTCCATTACCATTCATATAGGCAACCAAAATAGAACAAAATAATACACCCAAACATACAAAAATAAATGACTAACAAATCAAATTCAAAATTTACTTATTCTTTTTCTTTACATAGGTTGTTTTTTAGGGTTCAATTTGGTTATTTTTAAAAAATATATATAGTTTTAAGCAAACCAATGAAACATTTACCAAACAGATTATTGACAAAATATAGAAAAAGGTTTGAAGTGAAATGAAAAGAAAACATGATTTGACAAAGAAGGCCATGTGAATCATTTAATAAACAAGAAAAATAGCAGTCGAAAAAAGCAGAAAATAACACGGTAAATAATTGAGAAAGTCGGGCCACAAGAGGAACTGTATAGAAAATCATAACGTTGAACACCTTTAATTTGCAGTCTCACATTGCGGGTCTTATCTTCATCTCCTTCTTTCGCTTTCTCTTGCCTCCTTCCTATATTATAGTTATGACATAACTTTGTTTTTTAAAACTTGCTTAGCGTACTAATTTAAAAAAAAAACTTTTGAGCAAAACATAAGAAGAACACTAAACGCTCTGTGTCTTGTCTCTCTTTCTCTCACTTTGTTTCTGTTATAGTTAAGCTCTTAATGGCGAATCAGGTAAAAGAGAGGACTTTAGAGCAGACCTCTACGTGGGCAGTCGCTGTGGTTTGTTTCGTCTTACTACTCATTTCGATTGTTCTTGAACATTCCATTCACAAAATTGGAACCGTAAGTCCCCTTTTTTGCTTCATCTTCTTTCATTATTCCATATATGTTCAAGATTCCTCTGTTTACTGCTCTTGCTCTGTTTCTTCTTTTGCTTACATCTTTTTTCCAATTTTTTGTTGTTAAGATCGTCGTCTTTGCTTATTTCATGATGTGCATATCTTATTGTACCATGTTTGGTGTTCTTCTTCTGCTTCCTACCTTGTGTTCTGCGTTAGTGGTTTAAAAAGAAGCACAGGAAGGCTCTTTATGAAGCTCTTGAAAAGATCAAAGCAGGTAAATAATCTTTTGCTACCTAACTTCATCCTTCTTATTTTAACACAAAAAAAATATGTTGTTGTTTTTTGGTGTTCAGAGCTTATGCTCATGGGATTCATATCACTACTCTTAACAATCGGACAAACACCCATCTCAAATATCTGCATCTCCCAAAGCGTTGCAGCATCAATGCACCCTTGCAGCGCCGCCCAAGAAGCTTTAAAATACGGCACAAAAGATACCGGTGGTAAAACAAAAGACGATGATGAAGAAAAATCAGGTCATAGAAGACTTCTCCTTGAGTTAGCTGACTCTTACATCCCTAGACGAAGTTTAGCCACCAAAGGTTATGACAAATGCGCTGAGAAGGTAACAGAGAGAACCACTCTCCCTTTGTTTCATCATCCTCTAATAAATATAATGGATTATATCTCAGGGGAAAGTGGCTTTTGTATCTGCTTATGGTATCCACCAGCTGCATATATTCATCTTCATGCTCGCTGTGGTTCATGTTATCTACTGCATTCTTACTTATGCTCTTGGAAAGACCAAGGTAACTTTCTTTTTTTCTAGACTTGTTTGCAACAAGATTTGATTTTTGGTTTTCTTGAGTATTGTAGACGAGGAGGTGGAAGCACTGGGAGAATGAGACCAAGACAATAGAATATCACTACTCCAACGGTATATATGTAACTATTAAATCATCAGATTTTAAAAAACCAATACAGGAAAAAATATTTTAAGGTGAATGCATTGCTGTTATGTAGATCCTGAGAGGTTCAGGTTTGCGAGAGACACATCTTTCGGGAGAAGACATCTCAATTTCTGGAGCAAGACGAGTGTTACGCTATGGACTGTGTGTTTTTTCAGGCAGTTCTTTGGATCTGTCACCAAAGTTGATTACTTAGCTTTGCGGCATGGTTTCATCACGGTATGGAACTTATATAGCGTGTGTTTTCTTTTATCCATAACAAGTATGCATGAAAGATTCATCGTGTACACTCTTTACGTTCATACAAGATACAACCATCACTAACCAATCCTCTAAGCACCATAACAACACACAATTATAATACTCTTAACATAGGTCTGGATAAAATGATCTAACTTGTTCTTTTTCTTCAGGCGCATTTGGCTCCAGGGAGTGAAAGAACATTCGATTTCCGCAAGTATATTCAGAGATCAGTAGAAGAAGACTTCAAAACTGTAGTCGAAATCAGGTTTGGAAACTACTTAAATTTTTTATAATCTGAGAAAAAAAAGATTTGTCTGACATCTTTGTTAACGTAATGCAGTCCGGTTATCTGGTTTGTCGCCGTGCTATTCCTCTTGACCAACACAAATGGTAACGATCATTTGCTTTGCTTACCACGCTAACACAGTATCTATGCATCAATGTTCAGACAAAACTGACATTAGTTCTTCATTTGAAACAGGACTACGTTCTTACCTCTGGTTACCATTCATTCCACTAGTTGTAAGTACAAATAAATAAAAAATCTAAACATTTATTTGTATTTGTCCTTTTGGTTCTAACAGAATGAAATGTAATCTGCAGGTGATTTTAATAGTTGGGACAAAGCTTCAAGTCACTATAACCAAACTGGGTCTAAGAATCCAAGAGAAAGGTGATGTGGTGAGAGGTGCCCCTGTGGTTCAGCCTGGTGATGATCTCTTCTGGTTTGGTCGCCCTCGGTTCATCCTTTTCCTTATCCACTTGGTTCTTTTTACGGTACGATTAAATATCCTTAACCGCTCGGTTTATACTCTTCTCCTAAATGTATGGATTTTAAACTTGCCTTCACTTTGCAGAATGCATTTCAACTTGCATTCTTTGCCTGGAGTACGGTAAGCGATCCAGTTCACATTCATCACAGAAACATCCTTATTATGGAGCCATACTAATTGTTGTGTAATGAACTTTTGGTATCTGCAGTATGAATTCAACCTCAGGAATTGTTTCTATGAAAGCAATGCAGATGTGGTCATTAGAATTGTAGTTGGGTAAGCTTACATTAACTTGACCGTTGATCCGCGGGTAAAAAAGTATTTTAACTGACAAAATCACAACCTTGCAGAGCTGTTGTACAGATACTTTGCAGCTATGTGACTCTTCCACTCTATGCTCTTGTCACTCAGGTACTACACAACAACATTTGCAGTGCAATACATGATTTTTGATATGATCTTTAGTTTTTTTACTGACATTGTGTTTGATGAAATGAGTGTAGATGGGTTCTACGATGAGGCCAACGGTGTTCAACGAAAGAGTAGCCACAGCGATAAAGACATGGCACCACACAGCAAAGAAGCACACGAAACACGGAAGACAAACTGAATCAAACACACCTCTCACTAGCCGTCCAACTACACCAACTCGTGGCTCATCTCCATTACATATGCTTAATAACCGAAGCGTTGAGACTTTCCCGAGTTCTACTTCTCCTAGATACTCTGATCATCATGACCACCACCAGTTTTGGGATCCTGAGTCTCAACAGCAAGAAGCTGGACCTTCCACACATCATTCTCTTGCGCATGAAAGCTCGGAAAAGATACCTGTTCTTGCGGACGTGGAACTACCTCCTATACGGACTAGCAAAAGCTTAAAAGACTTTTCCTTCAAGAGATAGACGATTCTTGATTTACATATTTGATTTCGTATTTTGGGAATATGTTATATCAAATGCACATTGTTACATTACATGTATGAGACGAGACCTAAACCATCTATAAAGATAGATGATATATATATTCACTGCCCACGCTTAAAGGGTTTCTTTAGGTATAGAGTAAATTTAACGACAAATAAAGAAAGACCACACTGAATATATAAAAAAAGAATCATATGCATAGTTTCGCTGAATTATATAAACATAAATATATCTAGATGAATAGACTTTTTTTCTTTAACGAAATTAGAAATTACAAATGATTTTTTTCTTCTTAAAACTTACTTTAAACAAACTAAACATGTTTAGTTCCTTGATTGCTGCTCTTGCCCATCTCAAGCCCATTCTCATACTCACCATCCTCCACAAACCTTGACCAATACCAATGCGACCTCCACACTTGTCCCATCTCCTCTATCGGAATCCCTTTAGTCTCCGGCAAGAATATGTAGACGAAAATCGACATCACGATCACGAAGAAGGCGAATACAAGGAACAACCCAAACTTCAAATGACAAAGCATTGTCAAGAAGATTTGTGCGATTATAAACGTGAAGATCATGTTCACCGACACCGTGATACTCTGTGCGGCCGACCTTATCTCCAACGGGAAGATCTCACTAGGTACTAACCACCCTAGAGGACCCCAAGACCACGCGAAACCCGCCACATAGATGCATATGAAAGTTACAACCACTATAGCATACCACTTTGGTAGCTCACCAGGGGTCCCGTCTACACCAAACTTGGCCCCGATGCATGCAGCAACCACAGCCTACAGTCACACAAGAAAAAAAAAGAAAGATATATTTTCATTAGTGTGATGAATATATACTAATGCAGATAGATTCCAAAAACCATATACATTATATATATAAACGTTTGTATCTAAAAAGAATTGAAATCTAGACACTCATCTATCGATCTACGTCAGCATATATTCATATATCAAATGAAATATCAATCTCTATGCACATAATAAGTTCATATATCATGAATAAACCTTCTTATATTCAATTAGAATTGATCTCTAATATACGTTCATTATAACTTTATGTGTGTTCCTTACCTGGCATATGAGCATTTGTGTACCGCCTTCAAGAAATAGAAAGCGACGTCCCCACTTGTCAACACCGTATATCGACACAAGGGTGGCGGCAACGTTGACCGAGCCAGTGACCACGGCGGACATGAGAGAAGCGTCGGTGGTGAAACCAATGGTGTTGAACAAAACAGGAGCGTAAAACATAATCACGTTGATTCCAGTGAGCTGCTGAAAGAAAGGAATCATAATAGCCATGGTGAGATGCGGCCGGTATTTACGGCGGAGGAGGTTCGTCCACGGATGCTCTATCGACTGAGACTCTTTACTAGCATGGACTAAGTCGTCGAACTCTTGGCTAACGTCATCGACGCCACGGATACGTCTGAGCTTGGTTTTGGCCTCCTCATGCTTGCCTCGCTCGATCAATGAGTTGGGAGTGTCAGGAAGGACTAGGGAGCCGAGTGTTATGATCAGGGCAGGGACCACCGCGCCGCCGAGACTGAGCCGCCAGCCCCAGCCGCCTTTGATCTTGGCAAAGAAATAGTTGAGTACTTCGGCTACGAGGATACCGATTGTGATTGAAAGCTGGAAACCGATGTTTAGCGCTCCTCTGTATTTGTATGGAGCCATTTCAGATAGGTATAGTGGCACAGACTGTAAATAGAGATATTGATGAGAAACATCCCACATCGGAAATATAAGAAATAATTTACTACTATATAAAGGGTTAGGGCCAATCCACTAATTGCCAATTGGTTTTTAGTTGGAAGCCCATAATAAACCCGAATCTAACATGGTATCAGAGCGATAAGATCCTTTGACCTAATTTACTACTACTACTACTATACCGATGTTGGGCCCTCTGTGGATGTTATTCCCACATTGTCCACGCTTCAGACCTAGATGTCTGAGCGTGAGGGAGGGTATTGATGAGAAACATCCCACATCGGAAATATAAGAAATAATCTACTACTATATAAAGGGTTAGGGCCAATCCACTAATTGCCAATTGGTTTACACAATTAAAACATGAAAACATGGTTAGTCACGTCATTAAAGTATTAAACAATGATTATTTACGTGATATTAGTGCTTTTAAAGTTGAAGACTCGAATCGTTTGGAAGCAAGAAGGGCATGGATTAAAATACGGGGTTTAAAGAAGGGCAGTTACGTCATTGTTGTTAATCACAACTCACAAGAAGTAGATACTGTCCGAATATGACCTTTTCTAACTAAAGATACTGTCCGAGTATATATTAACTAATTATTAAATCAATGAAAATAAAGAGAAAGAGATATCACGGGTTAAGGGCACCCCCATTGAAGGTTCATGGGGTGTCTCTCACGGAAACCAAAAAAAAAAAAAATTAAAATATAATATAATTGGTGAACCTGTCCCTTTGAGGTTCACCAGAGTGAACCTGTCTCACTACTATTCCGCGGGCCCCACGATATGTGGCGGCTCGCGATTGGCCAACTTTTTTTTTTTTTTTTTTTTTTTTAAAGATACAAACGAAAAAAATAAAAAAAAAAGTAAAAAAAAAAAGTTGTGAACCCCCATCCCAAGGTTCACTGATGGGGGTGCTCTAACAGAACAGACCATGTGCACTTGTGGATATTCAGCCGAAAACAAATCAATAAGAGATCATTGTAACATCATAAACTAATAATATAAAATCGGAAAATAATTATCGTCGTTGTAAACTGGTTGTAAAAGCAAGATAAAATTAATAAAATGTCAGCTTGACCTAACTAGTTGATGATTATGTTCAATGAAAGTAGTTGGTCCATAACTTTTTCAAACACCAAGGTACATTTATAGCGAAATAAATATAAGTTTAAATTCATTAAATTTTATAAAAGAATACGTATTTAATTTGACTTATTCTACTCTTGACGTGTAAGTGTGAAAAGTAAAAAAAAAAACATGGTTTTTTTTTTGTGACTGACCTGATTAGCGAAACCGATACCAAAACCAAGCAAGATACGGCCAACGATGAGCATCCAAACGTGTTCAGCAAAGCCATTGATGAGAGCTCCTGCGCAAAAGAGTATGCCACCAAAGAGCATCGAGAGTCTCCGTCCGAACTTCCTAGTCACGGTGGAAGCCACCAGTGACGATATTAGCGCTGCTAAATACAGCGACGAAGTGAAGAGCGTAAGCGTTGGACTATCGTATTGACAGTACTGGTTCGTTGTCGCGTCTTCTTGCTGTTTACGGTAAACCGACGGGAAGAAACGCCGGAGAAAAGACGGCATCGACGTCACTCCACCTGTAAGAATGATCAGACAGGGTTTTCATAAAACTATAGAAACATGTGGGGTGGGTTATTTTGTAAATTTTAAAAATCTTTTGTTCCTATTGATGATGCTGAATTTTTGAGTCATGTGGGTATTTATGAATGAAGAGAAACATAAGAGACAATTTTGTTAATATTTCTTTATGGAATGACCATCAAGAATTTTAAACTTGGTGGTGTTGACAACTTGAGACTACGTAGATAGAGAGATAGTGAGAGACTTACCAGAGATTCCTATATCATATCCGAAGATGAGACCACCCATGGCAGCGACGACGCAAGTGAAGAGAACAAAGGGAGTGAGCTTGCCGGGATAAGCCGTTTGGCCATCTCCGACGACGAATCCACCGGCAGGCATTTTTTTTAAAGAGATCTCTTAAGTATTTTAGTTTTCTTTTCTGACAACTTTTTTTTTTGCTAAAGATGTTTTTTTCTTTCTTTGCAAACGAAAGGAGAGTGGACGTGTTGATGGAGGATCAGAGAATACTTATTTAGAACTGTATATATAGAAGTGGGGACGATAAGGGGGAAAGTGGTTGAGCTGTCTTTATGTATTTTATTAGCTGTGAGTCCATAATAATTTGAATTTTCTCGTAGTTAATGTTTTACGATATAGTTGACCAGGAAAAAAAAACTATGTTTTACTAATTATCCACATCGTATGATAATTGAATAATGTGTCGCTGTTTCATGATTTTGAGCAACTTGGTGACCGCTATGTGAACATTTTCTTTTTTTATAACCGTAGGGGTCTCAGGCGGTAAGCCCAGACTAATTCCCACAAGGTTTTCCATTCGGATACGCATGGTTATAGACGGGAAAATGGCCAAGGCGACTCGAACCTAGGGCGGGCACTCCAGCTGGAGTTCCATTACCACTAGACAAAGAGCTCTTGGTTTATGTGAACATGTTATTAAGTGCGTCATGTATATATTGACCTCGAGCTGTAAACTTTTTACGAATGTTAGTAGCTATGGGATACTTTCTTATACTACTAATGGCTTAGTGAATAGTGAAATAGAATCATGATAACGTTTCAGAATTGGTAAGAATGAACTATCTGAAAAAATTCAAATACAGCCAAGAAAACTGACAAATGAATCTGGTAAAAAGAAAAGTGGGTTGGCCACATCTAAATTTGCAATGCGCATGTGTGAATAACATTGTCAACCATGTACGCATGCATGACTGTCAAAGTGTAAATCAAATGTAATTCTGATTTTTTTTTATGTCCCACTTGATGGTTCAACGGCTCTATTTCACTTGATGGTCAATGTTTTTTTACATCCCAGTGGGTAATAGAAAACGTGGATAAGTATTAAGGATTTACATTGCGAGTAAAAGGATAACATTGAACCATTATGTCTTTATTTTAAAAACCAAAAATAATTAGATAAAATCTTTAACAAGAAAAACATTTATAGAACTATGACCTAGTACAAGCATGACACTGAAACATTCATATCCAAGTTTTGTGTAACAGGTCCACCGTTGTACGCTGAACCATTGTTATCTAATGTAGTTTGTACCCATTTTTTTGACTAATATCATTTCATAAGTATTAATATACGTAGAAATACTCACTATCAATTTTCCTTTTATATACAAATACTTCAAAACCAGATAACGGTAACGTTGAAAAATTGCGGTAGCACAAGCTATCATAATTCATAATATTAACCCAAAACGGTCGGTGGTCTGGTGGCAAAATTAATTGAACACGTCATATACTAATCAGCAAGGATTACATTTCATTCGACGGTCCAACTAATTTTCTCGATCTATTGGATAACATTAAATTCGTTTTGGATAATGTTCTTAGAATTAATTTGTTTCATGTGATGCAACATGGTATTTTCTCATAACGTGACTTCAAATTTTTCTTTACAGATATAAAGTTTGTATTCACAGATAGTTATCGTTTTGAACCACTCAGTAATCAAACAATAAGCACTGGTTACGTGGAATGCTTATCCATATGTTTTATTTGTGAGTTTGAAAGTTTATCTAACGTTCACATATACACACACAATTTGGTGACGTAAAGTGGGATCTTGGTTTGACGCGGATAAAAAGTAAAGGGGAATAAAGAGATTATTTTGAAACAAAGGGGTTTAAAGGTAATTATGGAAAAGCTGGGCTCGTTCTTTTCCCAGATTCGCGGCACTTGTGAGTCGTAAGATTTTGCTTATGATTTATCATAGTCCATAGGGTCTTTCTTCATTCTTAACCAAACTCACGGTGAAGTTTTCAAGTTATATATTTGTCAAATACATCTTGAAATTAACATCTATGATAATTGCTGGAACAGCGATTATGAAAGGAACGAATTATACGTCGTAGTGATGCGTGACAAAGACGAGATGTTTATATGTATCATGTGTGGCATAAACTAAATCTGTAAAACAAAAGAGGGAATCCGACAAAAAAAAAGAGGGAATCCGACAAAAAAAAGAGAGGGGAAAAGTTGGTCCCGTGGATTTTGTCAAGGGAAATATATAACATATATTTTTTCTCAAAAGAAGATCTATACAGAAATTAACCAAATTATGTTTATTCACATTTTTTTTATTTAATCTTTCATCGTCTAGTGTCAAGCAAATTAAAAGAACTTATAAACTGTTTAGCGTTTCACAATATAAATCAGGTTCAAGGAAAAACTTAACAGCATTTTCAAAATAAATTAGTTAATCACGTTTAGCCCCAAAAGAGTATGTAATCAATTTCTGAAAAGGAATAAGGGTTTTTAAGTTTAGTCATTTGAAACTGACTTATGTGTAATGAATACCATATTAAATGTTCTTAAGAAAATTAATCAAGAAGAAACTTCAAAGAGGAAGATTTTTTTTTTAAATATGGAAAAAATAATTTAGAACTTCGAATTTCATTGATGAACAAGGAGACGTAAATCGTTTGGGCTATATAACAAAAGAAGTTATTAGAATCTTTAACGCGTCTCTTGACCTGGGTTTCTTATTTTTTTTTCAGTTTTTTTTTTTTAAAAAAAAGAAAATTAAAATGAACTAATCGCGGGCCACCACGTATCAGTAGGGCCCGCGAACAGTGTAAGATACATAGCAAATGGAGTTCTTATTTAAGAGAAATAAGAGATGAGTTTTGGGGAAATTAATAGGGCCCACGTCTTAAGAACCCCACTAAGAACCCCCAATAATCTTGTCCTTAGGAGAAAAATAAGCAAACACAAAAAGTCAAGGTCAACTAAAGAAATAATGGTCACAAGGGAGTGGCGCCCATTGTGTTTGGTTGGTTTCACAAAAGCAAAAGCCGAATTCCACACAAGGTTTACTCCAAGACTCGTTGGTCCCATCGCTGTTTCACATCACACACTAAACTATCCATCGTCTATCGACGTTTAACTATGAAAAGTCGACGAAACTCCCGTCCACACTTGCACCAAATCAAGGGCCAAGTCAAGATAACGGATGGATACAATAAAGTTCAAGGACTTGTAATTAAACACCAAAGTGTATATATCTAGCTTTTTGGTTAAAATAGACTTCTGTGTATCGAGAATCAAATCTAGAGTTCGAGTGTATAGATGCGCAGACAATGAGAAAATTGATCTGAATGAAGTGTTCTAAATACGTGAAAGATTCACACTGTCAATTTCTCAACCTGGTTAATTCTTTGATCGACTATATATATAAGACTAATGCAAGAAAAAAATGTCGACAACAAAGGAGAAAGCAAGCAAAGCTTCCATGCATGCCGTTTTTTTTTTCTTTTATTATTAGCTATTAGTTATCAATCATGAGAACGAGTTGATAAACTTGGAAAAGTGAAAAATAATATTTGTGAAGTATATAGCATAACCCGCACTTTCCACGTTCCTACGAATGTAACTATCATATCATCTCCTCCACATTTCAACTTCAATTGAAAGTGACTTCACTTTGAAATTGCTTGTGTTAATAGAATTATATTGAAATTAAATACAAGAGCGTTGACGGATGGATCATGTTCATGCGTGCCGAACGGCTAAAACTAATGGTTCCATCAAAGCAATTTAACAGCAAGACCTAGCTGGTCTCTCCTTCCATTGACTTTTGACTTTTTATTCATAATTCTATTAATTATTTTAGAAGAAAAACCTTAGTATGATAATGGAAAAAAACAATGCGTACATCATACACACAGATACAATATATAGAATCAAAGAAAACACAGTTGGAAATTTTGGTACTAACTAGTTGTTGACTTCTTGTCATTCATAAAGAAATGAATATTCATAGAAATGTCGTGAAAGCTAACCAAGTGACAATGAGGACTAACCAAAAATCAATAATGAACCGCAAAGGACAAAATAATTGGATAGCAAAAAAAAATTAGTTCTCACTTCGATATAATAAACCTGCAAAACTTGTTGTATTGTTGTTGTTCTGATTCTTTTATATATTCGGGTTATCTACTAATTTGCTTCTTTAAAGCCGACCCAAGATATAATTGTCACATGCAACGGAATATTATTTCATCCAGCGGTAATAAAAAAACCAAAGAAATTAGTTTTAAGATGCCAGATAGAGATTGTGTAAGAGACTTAAGAGATGTCTTTTAACGAGAAAATTAAAAAAAAAACAAAAAACTTAAAATTATAAGTTAAGAACACCGCCTAAGAGACCGTGGATAAACATGACCTAAGGATTTTTTATTTTGAACAATTAGTACTTGTTAATCATTTCACTAAGACGGTCTCCACCAGAACACATCGTGAATTCTGTTTTTCTATATAATTTTCAGTAATATGGTGCATATACATGCTTGTGTAATAATTCACGCTCTATAGTTCTGTATGACTAATATTGTATTTTTGATGTAATTTAATAAAATTTTGTCGAAAAAAATAGTTATTTCACTAACAGTCAAAAACAGAGTTGATTGCAGAGAAAATTGTGTATTAAAAATATTTAAATATGTCGTCATAAAGTGGATTATATAAGGCATTTCAAGTAATAATCGGTCCAAACTCAGAATTCAATATATGGGATAAAATAAAATTACGCAAAGGAAAACCAAGGCCTAGGCCCAAATTGTACAAGTAACTTGTCCTCTACGAAATGAACTACATGACTATATTATTAATATACACAAAAATGCCAAGCTAGCATTTCAAAAGACCTATCATCTCTTTGTCTAACAACACAATTTACAGTGACCTATCAAACAAAAACTCCCAAGAAGAAAACTAAAGAAGTCTCTAACTTAAACTAAGCTCTTGAAGAAACCGGACGCCGTGTCAGAATATTTACACTAGGTTTCCCGCAACAAGAAGGGGGGAAAAGACCAGACCAACAAACCCAAGTGGTCAGATATTCATTTGAAAAGAGCCACTGAGATTTTAGAAGCTTGCTTTTCGCAAGATATTCTAGAAAACCTGTGTTTTTTCTTCAATGGAACTTCGATCTCATCTCCCAAATGATCAACCTCGTCCCGGAAAAACAGAGTTTTCCTTGGTGTGATATATTCAAAATGCCATTTCTTCGCAATCAATGTCTACAAGAAGAAACAATTTATCAGAATCACTTTCTTATGTCACAAGATTTCAAAAGAGTCTCTACATCTTACTTACAGCTTCTCGTATAGTCTTTGACACATTAAACAAATGCTTTAAATCTCCATGCTCCACTCCACATATAATCCTTATCTGCAAATAAACCAATGCAAATTTTTCAGTAACAATTCAATCTCACCCAATACATTTTTTTTTCCTCTGGCCAAAAGTAGAATCCATTTTAAGTACTGACTTTGTTCTTAGAGACAAGAAATGATTCAAGATTCATCATCTCTATATGATTACACTAAAAACAAATAATCCAAAGAACCCACGTAATAGAAAATCTATTAAAACGAGTTTGTGAGATTGGTTTTAAAGAAGACAAACCAAGATATCTTGAGGAAGAGCTTCAAGCTCTCGATTCTTGCCAATGGAATTAAAAACCCTCTTCCTCCCAAATATTTTCTTATTCTTATCACGGTCTAACCCTAACCCTCCTCGTACACCATCACCAACTACTTTTCGATTTGTGTTTGATGATGATTTCACGGCACCTAATCTTTTCTTTCTCAATGCCATGTCGTTGATATTATGAGATCCCACGTTCCTGTACTAGAAAAAAATATGAAACTGAAACCAAATGGACCCAAGAACAATGGGAGAGTAGAGAGAAAACAATGGATGTTGGGAAGAAATAAAACATATGAAGTGAATATAGGAACAAGAAATACGCTTTCTAATAAACACAAGAGTGGAAAATAAAGATTTAGAAAAAAAATTCAAAACTTGAGTTGAACTGTAGTTATCTATTTCCTTAATTATCTTAAAGTTGGTTACATAAAACAAAAGATCTGAGAAAATTGTGTGATTTTCACTTTTATATTTCACGACAATAAGTGAGATATTTGTTTGTTGCATTATCACTGTAGTGGAACTTAAAGCAACACAAAGCTTATTTATCTCTCTTTAATTTGGAAAAATAAGTTATATAGTAAAAAATCATTTTTAAAAACTATAATGAGTGGTGGTTAAACAATAGAATACAAGACAAAGATTTACCTCTGAATGATGATATGTGGCAAGCAATAACTCAAAGAAAAATCAACATGGGAAGGTGCATGTCATAACATGGTGACATGTTTTTTTGTTGTTCATACGGTGGCTTCCTCGGATTCTATGAAAATAGCAAAACATTCTGACATTGTTTTGTGATCTTCTCTCCAACACGTGCCTTGTCTATTAAATTCTTATCACCGACCTTTGATTTATTTTGTTAAATCTTGCTACAATTGTTTTTTTTTCCCAACTCACGTAAATTTTAATTTATATTCAAAAGAGGCTTTCTGAAAAAAGATAGGAGTGAGCAGAGTACGTGGTAACGTCATAAATTTTGAGAGAGTAACCTATTGAGCCATTTAACTCTTATATACACATTCAAACATTTGTGATTGCTTAATACTTGTCCTTGAAATGTAAATAACATATTGGAGTAATTGGAAATTGTAACCCATATTCATAGGATATAGACATCGAACAAATCCATATATATATATGTAGCGCGCCTCTTTTCAAGAATTTTTAGTTCCAGGTTGAGAAACTTTCTTCTTTTAGCTTTGGAGGTAGAAGAGAAGCTAGGTCCCAAGTATTTAAACTTAAGAATATCGCTGAACATTTTCTTTATCAATATTTTTTATTTAAGTTTGAGAAATAAAATGTTTGTTTCAGTTTAATTATCTGAAAGTATGTGATCTGATAAAACTTATAAAAAAAGGAAAGATACCATTTAGGGACAAGTCTTTCCGTTTCGACAACAGTAAGTACATTGGTCACAAAGCATAAGATTCGAGAGCATAGACTAGAGAATATTTGTGTGACAACCAAAAGCTCCCGCCAAAAAAGCACTGCATTTGCCGAGATAGACCATCCATCACAAGGACAATAAAGTATAATGATTTATACCCCAAAGAAAGAATCATGATTGAGAATTTCTTTGCCTCCGTTATTTTTAAAAGAACCCAATGTAGATGAAGCTTAAGATGTAAATATAATGCAGGATCTTATTCATCTACGAAGACTTGAAAAAAATAATATCCACGACTTACTACGATGCAAAGAAATTCTCAATCATTATTCTTTCTTTGTGGTATAAATCATTATACTTTCTTTTCAAAGTCTGAGATCCTATTCTATGTTGTATAAAGTTCTTGATAAGTCAATTTTGAAACACTTAGAGCATGATTATCCGGGGTTCTTAGGAGGATTTCTTACACTGTTCGCGTCAGTGGGATCCATGAACAGTGCAAGAACCGCTTCTAAAAACTACTAAATAATAACCGGTTTTAGAGAGTTTCTTACACTGTTTGCAGGCCCCACTGACACGTGGCGGCCCGCGATTGGTTTGTTTTTTAATTTTCTTTTTCTTTTTTTTTTAAACAGAAAAAAAAAGCAAAAAAAAAATTTAAGAACCCCATTAGGGTTCTAGGGATAATGATGCCCTTACATCAACATAGGTACCAAACATTCCCTATACATATCATAAGCTGACACTTCATCGATTTGCATGTACATATACCTAAATAGAAGAAAAATGACAATTTCAATTTTAGAAGAAAAAACTAGAGATGGATTTAAGTAGTTTTGTGTCTAAATAATATTATAGAAGTAAATATAGAGGTGGAGTAAAGATACTCTAAAACAATTTAGTGTAGATGACAAAAAGAAAACTAACGAAGATATATCAAAATAATGGTTATAAAAGAACGCAAAATATATTAGATTACAGTATATATGTTTCTCTATTAGACTATACAAATGACATACATAACATTGTCACATCCACCACTAAAAATGGAGATGATATATAGAAACGTCAGGATATCATAAAAGTTTTACAATGTAATACGATCCGATGTTTCAAAAAAAAATGTTCTACAAATCCCTTTAGTCTAACTATTAAAGCAAAAAAAAACAAGAAGAATGAATAAGCGAAGAGATGAATGTGAGAATAATTAAAAATAAAATTCCCTAGAACTTTCATTTCAACATGAGCATAATATGTGGCATAGCAGGAATAAGAAGGAGGATAAAGACAACGATGAAGAGAATAATGGCGTAACAAGTCCATTTCCTCGAGCTCTTTTGATACTCTCTCGCGTCTTGGAGCTGATCAGTCCCTCTTCTCACAAACGAGCTAGCCTTTGCCACGTGACTCTCTATATTGTTCAGCTGTTGTCCTTGTGCTTCCACTAGAGCCGCCATGTCCAAGAAAACTTGGTGCAACTCAAGAAGATTCTTCTCAATCTCCTTCACTGCATCATGTCTTTCTTGGATCTCAGATATCGTGTCCATGATCTGACCTCTTCCTTGCTCTTGAATCGCCTTTTGGAGAAAATTTTCACTCTCACCGCTCGCGATCAAGTTATCGATCGTTTGCTCGTCCGCTTTTTCTCCTGTTATTGTAAAATACCTACACAAATCCAATAGAGTTATACCCTTGCTATAGCTTGCGACACAAGAAACCTAAAATAGGAAAGACCTGCGTTCTACGGTTTCCTTATACTCATCGTTCATACGGGCACGTAGACTTTGGAAACTATCCATCAAGTCCTTGAGCTTCTTCCCTAGACCGCTAACCACAGAAGACCGAGTCCTATCCGTAGACGAACCGGGTCCACAACCGGGGACATTGCGGCTATTAGCGTTGGCTTTCTCTAGGGCTTCGAGCTTCTGCTTAATGATTTTGACCCTCTTAAGGACCTGACCTACGTCAGCATCCATCTTAGCTCGTAGCTCCTTGACCTTCTTGGCGTTGTGCACCGTCTGGCATTCTTCGTTTGAGTCTTGAAGCTTCTTGTAAAGAGTCTCGACTCCTTTCATGTCATCTTTAACATTCTCGACGTCCTCGAAGAATTTGTCGAGGTTCATCGTTTCTTGACCTACCTCTACATCGCTCATTTGAGCCTGGTTCCTCTTGAATGAATTTGAGAATAAGTCATTCATCTTTCACTCTAATATTTGTGATTTTTCCTCTGGTTTTTGTTTAAATTATGTACAAATTCTTGTGTTTTTTGCTTTCTTTATTTTCAGTGGTTTTGTTCAAAAGCAATGGACATAGACATCTTAATAATACGAGGAAGAAGATGCAATGGTTTTTTTATTTTTATTTTTGTTTTTATGAGTGAAAAAGTCAAGCTTAAGTTTTGTTGGGAGGTTTCTTTTGTTACCTTCCAATGAGAGTCACAAGCAGTTTTGGTAATTATCTAAAATTAGCTAATGGCATATAACTTTGTTCTCAACCAAATTAGCTCACTTTTTTTAAAAGACGCTAATATCCCTTTAATGGGCCGAACCTAAAGCCCAATTAATATTCGTCGTCACTTCTCTTCTTCCAAGACTCTTTGGTTTGGATAAAACCTAAAACCCTAATTTTGTTTACTTGAATCGCTTCGTCTCCGATCCGACGAAGTGTCTCGCGATGAATGTAGACGATGAGGGTGCGGCGGGGGCATTGGCTCCGCCGACGAGAGCTAGGCATATCGGGAAGAGAGCTCTAAAGAACAAAAGCCTCACCGTCTCTTTTGATGAGAAAGATCTCAGGTATCGAAAAATTCTAAATTTGCTGCAGTTTCAATCACGATACTCAATCTGGGAATCTCTAATAGCAATTCGTTCGCGAAATTAGGGATTTCGTGACTGGGTTTCACAAGAGGAAGAAGAAGAGGAGAAAGGAAGCTCAGAAGCAGCAGGAGGAATCTATGAGGCGGAAGCGTATCGAGGCTCGTAAGAAGGTGAGGGTTGAAGCTACTCTATTGAAAGTTTCATACTTGTTTTCTATCATTCATGCGTTATAGATTAGGTTCTAACTTAAACTTGTTCTAAATCATTTACTTGCTTAAAGTTCACTTACTCTACAAATATTCTAGTGTACTTTGGAAGATTCTATGATGCGTGGATGATGATATGTTAAGAGAGTTTGTCGATGTTCGGTCATTTGTATTATTTGCGATCTTATTTCTTGTTGTTTATCTGAGGTTTGCAGAGGAAATTGGAAGAGATGATGGTCGCGGGTCATGTTGAGGAAACTGAAGATGAGAAGGATGCTGAGAATGAAAAAACAGAGCCTGATGCTTCAACTTCTGGTAGGTTTCTCATAATCACTTTAGTTTTTCTATATGAAGAAAGTTTACTTTTTTATGTTTTGGAAGAGAGTTCTACATCATACAAATAGGAGTTGATAGTTTGTCTCCGTAACCTGCGAAGTTGCTGTGTTGAATGGTTTTAGTATGATTTTTTTAGCTTTGACTGGCCACGTTCTGATGTTTGTTTGTGTTTCTTTGTGGATGAAAGGAACGACAATGTATGATACAGGGGAGCTAAAAGTAACTGTGACAACAAGCGAGATATCTCGTGAAGAGGATGAGCCTATTCGCAGGGAAAAGACCCAGTCAACAGAATCCGGTTCTACGGCCAAAGCTTCCACATCACAGCCGGCGCCTTTGAGGAAATCCAAACCCTCTAAGCAGAACCGGAGACACAAGTCAAGCACCAAAACTATGAAGAAAAGGGATAAGAAGAAACAAGCAAGAGGGATCAAGAGTACGCGGTAGTTTAGAGGGATTTGTATTGTTTCTTTTGAATATTCAATGTTTTCTGGAGATTCTGATTATGAGGCGTTTGATGCGGTTGAAATTGCATGTAACAATCAGATAATGTTTGTCTTTTAGTAACAAGAACATTTATCAATCACATTATGTTTATGAAGCACTAGAAGTACAAAGAAAAGAGAGAAGAGGAAACAAGCAACGAGGAGAGCTATAGAGAAATTTCTGTTGTGTCCTTTGATAGGGAAGCGTTTGAATCTTTTGCTGCGGTTGAAACAATTGGATAATGTGAAATATGTAATTAATGACCACATTTGTTAATCAAATTGGTAATGTTTCAATAGTCTTGTTAGAAACTCCAGATGCATTTTTGTTTGAATGGTAACCCGTAACCACTAACTGCTCTGGTGGGAGGCTAAACTGCTGTAGTGACTTATTATGGCATCACAAGTTGCAGTGTTTAGAACAAATCTTTATTAAAATCTCAAGGAGTGTAACATTTCATGTTACATTTTAAGTTGTTTTTGTTTGTTTTGCTTGCATTTCATATAGAAATGTTAAACACTAATCAAGGAGCTCCTTAACCTCGATCTAATTATAGCAGAGTTACAGGAGAGATCTTTTAAACCCCGTCAGGTCAGCTTTCCGTGAATCACGGTCCAATATATGCCACCGTTAGAGAACTGAAACTTGACCTTGGCTACTTCTTAAGGAAATAAACATTATGAAACTGTTTCATTCTTTCACAAAAAAAAAAATTGAAATTGTTTGACCCAATAATTATTGCTGAGAAAACGCCTTTTGTAAGATCTTTTATTCATTTTATCCGCAGTGTGATAGAATCCAAAATGGAGCATTTTAATAACAAAAATTCCCAAAATCATCAACCCCTTTCGTTAGTTTGTTTCCCATTCATGTTCAGAATATCGATGATTAACTTTCGTTTTGAATTTGGATCTAGAACAACGTACTATTAACAATTATTTGTATATACTGACGTTAAAGTTCACGCATGCCTTTATTTATTTAGCGTAGTCTTAATTAATTTAAGAAGAAGTCACGATAAATACTTTTAACAGTGTTTAGTTTATTTTCGTATTACAACAATGTTAGAGATTGCAGAACTGACACGTTTGATATCTCTTTCTTAAGTTTTATCCACTAAAAAAGTAATAACACAAAATAAGTAGAAGGCCACGTCTGACAAAGAATGTCACCCAACCTGTCCCTCATGGCCTTATTCAATCTCAACGGTCCATCTTCCTGTTTTTAGGATCCAACGGTGTTTATAGAATGATAGGAAAATGGCTTCGCCGATATGTCGATCAAGGTGGCGGTTGTCTCAACCGTAATCACCGCTTTTGTAAAGTCTTGTGTTCCTGTCGTAGTAGATTTCTCCTTATCTCGGTTCCCTATCCTTTGGAGCTCATTTATCTCGTGCCTTAAACCACCTTACATCTTCCTCATCGTCAACCTCATAATCATTACAACGATTGTAGCTTCTTCCACGTACTTCCGAAGCACTGTTGACCAATATTGTGAGGCGAAGCTTTTATAAAGAAGGTTAAGAAGGAGATGCTGGAGTCGCTGAGACTTGACAAAGATATGGATTTACAAGAGACTCTTATTAGCTTTTAATTCTCATATTACATTCTGTACGTAGCAAGAACTGAAATACATAAAGAGATTAGAATAGTAATTGAAAAAAAAAAAAACAGAATTTAACAATGTTTTGTAAATTTGTAATACAATATGGTTGGTATTGTAATAGTGCGCATATCAGTGTTTTTTAATTGTTTTCGACTTAAGATTACAACAGCATTGAGATGATAGTTATAAGCTAAAACCTTAATTGGTAGCACCAGATGTATCCTGTCGAGTCTATACAATCAAAGAATCCAACTTATTAATTTGATAAACCTTTGTTGTTAGATCCGGGGCCTGGGCTAAAGCCCATATATTTTTCGCCCATATATTTTTCTCATCTGATATATTATTAGCAGCCCAAAAGGGTAAATTACCAAACATTATGACAGGGTGAGACAAATAAAAGCCCAGACCATTAACTTAAAACATAAGGCCATAAAAGCCCAAACTCTGGCAAACCCAAGGCTAAAGCCCATATCTATATCACACATGTATATGATAAAACATCGTCACGTAACATGGGTTGTTTAACTATAACGACTAACAGATATTTTCTTTCCGTGCTTTGTTGACTAATGACGCCGTGACATATAACGACCAGATGACAGAACGTTATAGAGACTCCCGATTCACTCTCAGCAACAGACATCACAGGGCAGTTGAAACGATGTCGTTTTCTGCCAGCTCTAGATTTCGACGAAGTTTCATTTACCTTTTTTTTTTTTTATGTCGGTATTTATAAGCAGATAAAATATCCTCTCATTGTTTCTCGTGTGCATAAAATGAAGTAATGGAACATGTGATCAAAGTCAAAATTAGCTTTTGAAAATTGTTATCCCATTCGTCACTAACTACGCAAATGGTAGATCATTAATTCTTCTAACAAGCTATTGGTTGTATGTTATAAGTTATAAACCAATATATAATTGTCTTTTTTCTATAAATTATAATTGTCTTTTGTCTATACAACTATTTCTAAGTATTAAATCTAAAGTTTTATTACAAATGAATAAAATCAAAGCACATCTAGGCAAATGATTTAGTATATTGTTTTTCAAAGTGACAATGGCGATAGGATTTAACCAAACCTACTGTCACGTTTAGATATTTCTGAATTTAATTCATAAATTCAAATAGAATCTGAGAGGAACAACTATATGAAACAAAGATTAAGATAATTTGGAGCTGTTGTGTGTATAATAGTATATTTCCCTTGTCAATGAGTTATTTTAACATATCTTATATAAAACCTAAAGAAAAAAACAACAAAATACAACTGTAATTAGATAAACTATTTCCATCCACTAGTATATATTTTTAGCTTATAGTAAAACTAATTAAACAAAATCAAATAGAGATTTAATCTGGTGGGATGTGTTTGACCAAAAATTAACTTCCTAGTTTGATTTTTTTTTTTTGAAAACTCGTAGTTAGAATTGATAGTGTCTTCGTATTACCATTTGAATTCACATTTTTCATATATGTTTTATAGAAAAAATGGAAAAAATAAAATAAAAGTAAAAGTATTTGTGTTGAAGAAAAAGAAATAGGATTAAAAGTAATTATTTAAATACATTTATAAAAAGTTATGTGGCTTTGAGAGAGCATGATATTTGGTCGACAAAGAAAATAAAACTTAAAAAAAGAGAGAGAACTAAATAGTAAGAGTGGATAGCACTCGAGACGAGTCGGGGTCAAATATACAACAGTTGGAGAATTGACCTCTATCTTGGCTCCTTCTTACTGCTTGGCTCTTTTTTCTCCTGTTACCATTTAAAACTAAATAAAATGTTGGAGTCGTCCATTCTCTAATGAGCACTTCTATTTACATGGAAGAAAATATAATATTTAATTCTTGCTATTTTTCCATCTGAATATTTCTACTTTGAAGAATATGAATTAGATTCACATCTTCGAAGTCTTTATATAGTCACTGAAACAGCTCAATTTTCGAACTAATTGTTATATTCAATAAATCTGAATAGTCAATCACAAATCGGTTTGAGATTATTCTCGTCTCTCATACTTAACTTTTAAAATATACTATTTTTTGATGAAAAAGTGTTCCATCTTTCCATCTGAACCCAAACAATATTAATTAATCTCTTACAGTAGATCAATAACTAGTTGGTAGCTCTTAAGATATTTTTCCTTTTTATCATAAGTACTTATCTCTTTTATTTGTATATACATATTCCTGTGTTCAGTATGCACAACATTTGTATCCATATCATCAGTCATTTCGTTTAAAGTCTATGCAGCAAACAAATTAATGTACGTAAAGACGAACATGCATGTAGATATAATGATGGACACTAAACAGGAATCTGTGATATTTAGAAAAGTACATGAATGAAAGGGTTTGGCTTTCAAAGAAGTTTGTATCTAAGCTTCATCGGTGGGAACTTGAGTGTCAAAAGATCCTTTTGGCTAACTAAAGCAAAACTCGATTTATCTTATGTCTTCTCTTGAGGCTACTTTCTTGATTTTAATGCAAAAGAAATGACAGATGAGCATGTGGTGTGATGAGGGTCTTTTGAGTCTCTTAATATCTTTAGTGGGTGTTTCTACCTTTCGCGATAACATCAGAACGAATATAGTGTAATGATTCGTTATGAAATTTTTTATTTTTAGAATTATGTACCATTATGAATCAAGTTGTCTTGTGATAGGTGAAAATAACCAACGATTAATAATATATTTACGATAATCTAATTTTATAAACGATTACCTAAACCATTATTACGTACCACCACCGTACGTACTCTCCACTTTTAATATTATCAAGTGAAATGTAGTGACTTGGTTTAGCAAGATCATTATAAAGATTAAACAAAATTATAAAGATTATCAAGTGAAATGTAGTGACTTGGTTTAACAAGATCATTATAAAGATTAAACAAAAATTTCTATTATTAGTCAAACCTAGTATGAGTGTATATTCGTATAGTTCCCTATTTCAGTTACAAAAAAAAAAGATCCCCATAAAGATAAGAATATCATGCATGAATTGAGTTGTCTTGTGATAGGTACTATATCAACTACGAATGTTTTAATAATAATTTGGAAATTTAAGTTTACATTAAAGAAATGATTGACATTTATTATAAAATCATAATATTAATTCTTTTTAAAAATTTGGCAGTCATCATATTATTAGATTGTTAACTAAAAATGTATCCTCTATTTTAAGCCACTATTTTGTAAAATGATATTTTACTTTGCCAACGCAAGTGTATTATTCGTTTTATTTGTTTATCCTTACATAGTGACACAATATCTTTTAAACACTCTTTTTTTTTTGAAAATATATCGTTTAAATACTTACTAAGAGAACAATATTATATATTTATATTAGATAAATTGAAACTTCTAATATACATGCACATCCAGCGAATCATCAATAAATCAGAATAGTGGATATAACTTATGTACAGTAACAAAGTGTCTTTTAAAATCGCTTTATACATGTTTTAAAATTATTTCGACCACTTCATGTTCAAATAATTCGTTTGCTTTCCAGTGAAAATAAAAGAAAACGATATAACGCTAAAACACATGGCCGTGGCGTGGGTAAATACTGGAAACAACAATAGGGAATTATACGAATATACACTCATACTAGGTTTTGACTAATAATAGAAAATATTGTTTTGTGTCGGCGACTAATAAGAGAATATCGACGTAAAAAAGAAAGAGAATGATCATTTTATTTATTTACTTACAGTATGGGAGATATTAGTGTGGACACGTGAAGTTTTGTTTAAGTTTCAATATAATAATATAATAACCAATTAAAAAAAGGTTTATTCCTCGCTCGTGTCATGTAGTGCAAGGGGATGCACCTACTGTCCGATACGATCTTGACCGTTCATATATCAAATCTTAGATCTAACGGTGTTAATTAGCTAACCCCTTCCCACTAGTCCCCCACTCTATATAAACGGTGGACTATCTCATCAGCTAAGAGACCATACACCACCACTTGATAAAATCGAAAGAGAGAGAGAGAGACTAGATCGGAAAAAAAATGGCGTCATGGATTAAACCGGTGCTAATCTCTACGGGCGTCGTGGCTTTGGCTATGCAGCTAAAAATCATAGTTCCTGTTGTGGCAGTAGAATTCTCTCGAGCTCCCATCCTTTTTAGTTCTTTTTCTCTCATGGCTTAAACCACCATACCTCTACGTCATCACCAACGTCATCATCATCATGATCGGATTTTCATCCATGTATTACCGGATCATCACTAACCCCGACGGCAAAGACTGCTACGAGGGTTCATACAGCGGCGACCACAGGTTTCAGAGCGAGCAGAACGTCCACCGAGATCAACCACGGCGGTCGGAGACGACGAAGGAGCAAGATTTTAGTTTTACCGCCGCAACTCCGCCGTCAGATATCATCGTTAAGGAGAAGGAAAGACAGGAGGTAGTTACGGAGAAGCTAGCAGAAGCGGTGGTTAAAGCAGAGGAGGAGAAGAAGTGTTTAGTGGTGGTGACCGTACCGGAAAATCTTACTCCGGTTGAGAAGCCTCTTGTCTCCGCAAGGATCGGCCAACGCAAAATGATCAAGACCACCACAGCAGGTAACTAACTTAATACCCTTTAAGTTTCACTTTAATTGTCTATTTTAGACTAAGATTAAGCATTTAATTTTTTATGATGTATCTAATCATTTTTGCAGAATATAAAAAATATATATTCATATAAAATTAATAAATTTTGTTCAAACTTCTAAAACTAAATTTATTAGGTAACAATTTTTTTATTATTTATATTAAAATGTTGGAGAAAGAAGTTGACGTACGTCACACAAGTTAGATATTAGAGTTGAAAATGAAATGTAAACAGTGCATTGGTTTATATTTTTCAGAACGAAACTCTTTGAAAGCGTTGAGAGTGGCGAAGCCAAAACGGCACGAGACGCTCGAGAATACGTGGAAGGTGATAACGGAAGGGAAACCGTTGACTAGTTATTACCGGAGACCAGACACGTTCGGACTTGGCGTAGAAGATTCCAACAAGACAAAACAATCCGGTTTGAAGAAAGCTGAGACGCTTAGTGATCGAACCAAGTATTACCTGTCACCGGCGGTGTCACGGAGTCGAAATGAGCTGAATATAAGAGCAGAAGCGTTTATAAAGAAGTGCAACAACGAAAGGTTCGCGTCGATGAGACAGGACATAGAAGTGACTCGTCGTGGTCTTTCGTTTTAGTTATGGTGTTTGTTTTTGTTCTGTCTATTTTAATTTCATTTGCATTTTCTTAGACGCTAATAACAAAAGTAAATGACAAATGTGGAAAGTCACGGTTATAAACAAAGCAACCTAATTGGCTTAGTGTAGTTTAATTAGTTGTTGTGTGGAATCTATCATTTACGAATGTAAAGTCATCAAATATATATTTTTTTCCTAAAGATGTTTTGTGTCTAACTAGTAAGTCACACACCCACAAGATATTATCAGCATTAAAATATTTTTCTACATAAAATAAAATTTTGAAAATTATATCATTAAAGAAAGTAGTGTACAGAAAGTCAAAGCTTTTACAATAATAACAAAAATAAGATAGGGATTTGCATATTGATAACATATGATGTGATGTAGATATTTTGAGACTTAACGTGGGGGTTTCTGCGTCGTCGGATAAAAAAAGACGTTGGGCAAATCTGTATTCTTGTGCTTTGTCATTATCAGGCAATAGGGAGAACGTGATTCACAGCAAGGCTCGTGAACAATTGTTAAGACAAAGTAAGTGGTGTACGAAAATCCGAACTCAATTTTGACTGAACACAAATAAACAATCTTTTTTTCTCTTTACTTTGCTGCTGTAAAAACGAAACAAAAAGGTCAAGAACTGAAAGAAGAGTGTAAAAATTTCACATCACAACCAATGGATTCAGGAGAAATGATTTCAAATCATTACATCATATGGCAGCTCTTATGGCTCCTCTTGCAGCATCCCTTTTCATCTCATCTGCTTTCCCGCTCCCTCGGAAGTACATGTATACTTGCTGCACATAAAAAAAATGGCCATTTCAAGTCTTTTTAACTCAAAAACCATACGATGCAGAGACTATATCTTTTCGGTTTTAAAGACAAGGAAAGAGACCTGAATAACCCAGATGCTGACCACTGATTCAAGGCAGAAAAACGCAAACCCGATGAAGTAGAAGATCTGTGATAGGCAACACAATAATTCATGATCATAAGATAATATGAGAAGTAACTTCAAGGTTCATCAGACATAAGTTGACACAATCCAAGAGCTCATAAGGGATACAAAAAATAAGAAGAGCTTACTCCAACCAATGCCTGGCTGCTCAACATATCTAACGCAGGTAATATGCCCCTGTGAATTCGAGGATCAATCAAATTCAGTATTGATATGCATAGAGGCAACTTTTAACCGATTAAACTCTAGATGTCTTTAAGCTTTTTGAAGAAACTTACGCAAGTGACTTTCCTTTGAAGACAATAGGAGGAGCAACTGCAGCAAAGACGCAGAAAACTATGTGGAGCTGTGGCCAGAAAGGATTGTATCAGATGAAATTCTAGCTGACTCAGGTAAGAAAATATGTCATCAGTAACCAGTTAAAAACTAGGGACACACCATGTAGAACAAGAAAAACCATCCAAAGCTCAATGCGCTATCATTCCTGCAGGAATCCAACACAAAATAAACACATTGAATAAGAGAATATGGAAAGAACAAAATATACTGTGAACACTTTTCCTTTCCTCCATTAGTACACAAAATATGCCTGCGTTTTTGAGTGAATAAGTATGAGAAATAAGAACCTGAAGGCACGGTAGAGAGGCCGATACCATAACACATAGCCTCCAGGGACACCCGATATGAAGTAAATAAGAGCAAGAAGCCAAATCGTTACTCCTAAACAAAGAAAAACAAACTCGAGGCTGTAAGACATGAAAAAGATCATTTACAGAAGACTTGGCCAGCGGAAAAAGAAATAAGACATGTATAAGAGAACAAGTAAAGACCTTCTCCTTTGATCCAAGCTGTAGTAACGGCGATGATATTCCAGAAAAGTGCAACAACCAACCCTATTGGACACGGACACCCACGAGTAAAAGTTATCATAAGATGGTGAAATTAACATAAGAGTGCCTGAGGAAAGTCCTCACTTTCCAAGTAAGACTATATTGACGTACCCAAATATGTTGCAAATGCAATATACTGTAGCTTTTGGAGACGAATGGGAATTTCATTTGCAATGTCATGGTGGATAAGTGGGAACAGGGGCGGCCAGTTTTTCACCTCGATAACAATTCCGGCTAGAAAGAAAGGTAAAAATATAAGAGAAGAGATATTCTTCACGTAAGCCATAAAAGAATGTAATGTATGTACCTCTTGCAGCAGCATCCTCTTTCCGTTTGAGATCCTACACAGAAACAAAACTAATCATCTACTGAAAAATGGAAGTTATACAGAACAACCTCCAAGCTGCCACTTGAGCAACTGTAAAAGTGAGTTTGTACCTGCTCCCGTCGTTTAAGCTCAGCTTCTTTGGCTTGGAGCTCCTTCTCTTTCTTCTTCAAATCCTGTATCCCAACAACGGAAGAATAAAACAAGGAAGAAACATCAAAATATCATCCATATATAATTATGATATCAACCGAACCTGTGTACCACCAGACACTGGTCTGTCAAGAGGAACGTCAACGGTGCGACCATAACCAAAACCAGCAGGTTCCGGAGGCAAAGGCGATAGTCTGGAACTCGAAGCAGCGGGTACACTTCCCGGATTCTGAGATAATGTAGACAAATTAACAATCTGCCAACACCAATATGTCCTCCAGAATCACAGAGTAGAACATAGCTAGCAATCAAGAACCCAAAAAACAACCCTAAACAGATCTAACTAGCCAGAATAGCAATAGACAAGTTACAAAATTTTCAACGGATTTGGATTACATTCTCACAAGACGCAAACAGAGGATACAAACCCTAAGTAAGATTCGGAAAACCCAATTCGAAAGAAGCAAACTTTTAAGGGAAATCACACATTTTGATCCACTCACTGGTGAAAGAAATAGAAAAGTGAAGAAAGCTTACAGCAAAAGGATTGACTTCATCTCCTTCGTCAAAAGGGTTCCGATCGTAGCGACCTGCCATGCTTTACAAAATGCTTATCGATCAACACTTTGAAAATCCGATCTCTCCCCCAAAGATTATGACTTTGAAAGAGAGCAAAAGGAAAAAATACTCCAAATTGATATACATCCATATATACCGATTCACCTCCTTATTTTATTTCTTATTATTTTCGACAGCCTGGAATAATATTTTTACTCATATTTGTGGATAATTACTTGTCAATACTACTTCCATTTCATTATATTTGGTGTTTAAATATTTTTACACAAAGCTTAAGAAAATATTAAATTTTATAACTTTTTCTTGATTATATAAAATAACATTAAATAAAACTAATTCAACCAATGAAAATATTGCAGTATTTGTCACAAATATCAAAATATATTAATTTTTCATTTACAATAGAGAAAACATCATTTAATTTACAACAACAAAAATTTCTTAAAGCACCAAATAAGTGATACATAGGGAATATTGTCTTTATTTTATATACTAGTGTATACCAAAATTAAATACAAAAGTATGAGAAAAGATGAAAAGACAAACTAGCCAATAAAATTGATTTATAGTCCCTTTTCATTTTAATTGTTTTTTTTTCCTTATTTTTCTAAAATTTAGAATTGTATAAAAATAAGGCTATAAACTTATTTTGCTACCAAAATAACTGAGTTAATAACATAAAACTAATTACATAAAGGAAGCAAAACCTCTCTCGTGTATAAAAATTCATCGATATGCTACTTATGTGTTACGCTGTTGCTGTCTCTTGACTTCTCTTATGCTTCACACGGTGAGTATTACTATTACCACCACCACGCCTTAATCTTCTGTTACTCTTCTGCTTCGTCTTCGTGCTCGATGAAAATGGATCGATCCAGTTCTTGTCTTCTTCCACCGCTTTTTTCCATCGTTCTTCAAACCTTTGAAGCTCCCATGTCGACTGCCTCCTTATCTACTTTGTTTCATCATCGTATTGTTAAGTTTTTTTCCTTCTATGAAGACTTACAAAAGAAGATAGTATTGATGTTTACTCACCGAGGTTCTTGAATCAAACGTTGTATGGCCAGGTCTCTTGAGTATATAATGGATCACAAAGGTCGTGTTAGTTAGCTTTTCTCTCGTTGGAGTCCACAAAAAAGAATGGAGAGTGGAGTGTGTGTTTGAAGTCAATAAAACACTTACGTTAGTCCGAACATCACGAGCTGCGGTCTGCAGGTATTAGAGAAACAAACGAGTTATATAAGATAAGTGTTCATTCAACGAGTTCTCTTATATCTTGGATTCAGAGAGAGAGAGAGAACATACCTTCTTATCAGAATGTACACTTTCACCTAAAGTTTGAATGCCTTGATGAAAGATGTACTCTCTATCTACGATCCCTACCTTCATCTTCCTGTCTCCCTAAATCACGTTCATAACCATGCTCAGAAACTTAACAAAATCAAATGAAAAGTTGCTGAACCATAATGTTTTAGGCTACTTTCAATTTTTCAACAAGGACTAGATTGTTCACTTCAGCAAGATAATAAGTTAGCACAAAGCCTTCAAAGATAAGAGTGAGATCATTACCTGTGCACAATACCCTAGTTTCATATCCATTCCCCATCCATGAACCAAATCATTCTACAAAAGCCAAAAACAATAAGTGTCAGTTAACTTCTACAGATGAGTAACCGCAAGTGAAAAAAAGTTACCTGTATAAGATTCCAGGTGCAAAACCAAGCAGCTCTTGAAAACACAGGAGCCATTCCTTCAACAAATCTACAAAACAAAGAAAACAACAAACCAAAGTGTATCAGTTATATGTACTCAACAATTTACAGAAAAAAAAATTGTTGCCTACTAAACCATTACCCTGTGCAAGGAGGATCTTCACTAGTATTAGAACATTTCTTAGTGCCTCTATTGATGTAAACTCTCCTGTGTACAGACATTATCTTTTACATTTAAGTACCAAACTCGTTGAAAACAAAAGAGAAAAGCTCTCGTAAAGAAGAATTTAAACCTATGAAATTTCTTTGTTTTAGAACGGAGTGTGATCTTGTGGTGGATTTCAGTCGAGTTTCGGTCCAAAGCCGGTTGAGATATCTCCAGTCCCTCTGTTTTAACTATCTTCAAGTACCTGATTGGTAGTCACCACTCAGCTTCATGAAGCCGATTTTAAAAAGAAACTGAAATTTACCTCTCTGGTGTGAAGTTCTCAACTCCAAGATCCTCGTCCCACAGAAAAATATAGTCATAAATGGATACAACATCAGGATGGAGAAATCGTTTCGCAAACCACCTAGAAATCAAGAGAGGGATATAGATATGTAAACCCATGTTACACAAAACATTGTTTCAGTGTTATCTTCTTTAAAGATAAAGTACCATTTAGTCTGGTTCTGTGCAACTATATGTATGGCCTTTGAACTCCACTCCAGATCCCACCATTTATCCATATTTCCATCATAATGGAAAAGAACAACCGTGAAATTTGCTGGAAGAAACTGATAGACACAAATGCTTTACATTAAGAGGAAGAAACCTATAAGGCTTATGATCAACTCTGCAAAATAAAAGTGCAGTACCTTCTTCACCATAGCATCGACATTAAGCTTTTGCTTAAGGCCTACCGGTACGGCCAACAAGTTACGGTTAGTCATTTCGACACCCTGTGTTTTAACAATCACAACACACATCAGAAATTTCTTCTAGCTTCAGAGATATTAAAATTATATTTGCTATGATTGTAGATGTGATTGTAGATGCAAAAGCACTAACCTTTGACCTCAAACTATTACTAGACCAGAGAGGCTTTAGTTCAAGGTCTGATCTAGACTGTATGATACCTCGCGGCAGCCCTTTTAATTTCTCATCGACTGGTTCAGATTCCTTGATACAATCCAGGATGGGGACTTTACATTAGAACTGGTGGTGCGCTACAAATGAAGATAGTAAGATGATAATGTAGAGTATGAAAATGTTACCTTTGCCATGTCAAAGGGATAATCTGCTTCCTCTAGCTGAAAGGTACAAGTAATAAAAGGAGTTCACTAATCAAAGAGATCAAAAGGATAGAAACTTGGTTGCAAGATTTACCTCAGTCTCTTCGAATTGAATATTTGTGGTCTTATACCAAAAGATCAAAAGTGCTGTACATATGATAGCTAGAAAGGGCTTCACTCTCCACCCGGATTTACCCTGCATGACTCAAAACGTTTTACCATGAGATTCAGACCTAGTAATCAAGGTTATACATACTAAACAATGCTTACCCCATCTTGAGGATTGTTTCTTTTCTTAACAAGTGACTTGAATGATTTGATCGACTTCATAGACGGCAAACCATGTTCCATAATCTATATCTCTGCTACACAATCAAAACAACCCCCGCTTTAACCTAATAATACTACTTTTGCAAGAAACTGTAAATATTTTCAAGAATCAGAAAACTAACCAGAAGGTACCTTGTTCCCAAGAACAGAGAACAAGAAGACACCTTACTGACTGTGTGACTAAATTTCAGTTTAATTAGGCTGTGAATTCAAGACCATGCATGTCCCTCATGTGATCAGTCTGAATTATCCAGAAGAAGAGACAAAAAAAAAAAATAGTCACGCTAAAGAAAGCAGTAACAACAGAGCTTAACAGAGGAGAAACTAAACAGAGGCTCTAGAGAAAGGTAATGCACAAAACCATATTTAATACTTGGAACTTTTTTAAAATCCCCTGCATAAAGCCAAAAAAAAGAAAAACAAGAAAAAGTTTCCTGGAAAAGAGCAATGAAAAATTGAAGCGGCAAGTTTTGTGACAGCAACAAAAAAAACTGGCGTCCTTCAGGTTTACCATCTGGGGGCCGAAACGGCTTTTTATTTAAGGAAAGAAATAGAAAAATTATTAATTTGATTAGATCTAAAGCAGAGTAATAATTACTGTTTATTGTAGATCATAGCAGAGGATTGATTACTTATAAAAGCTCTCACTGATTACAAAATTTATTGACAAAGAAAGAAGAAAACACACATAATATCAAAATTCGAACCTTTCTCTGTTTACAACAAGAAAACAGAGAGAAAGAATCAACAAAAATCAATGATGAAATTTAATGGCTATGTATGTGTAATTTAATAAATTTAAGATCTTAAAGCTATAGAAACAATAGTATTCATTAAAAAAAATATTACGGAAGAGAAGAAATAAATCAGACGAAGAAAGACCTTTTAATAGAGAGAAATCTGAAACATGCAGAATCACTTTGACGACAGTAGACAAAGAGACAGCTCGATACAGAGATAATAATATAACATAAACAGAACAGAAGAAGAAGTGTTTGGTTGCTTTGCATGAAAGGTAAACGAAAAAAAACTGGGGAATTTTTATAGGCCACGGTAATTTTTTCTATAATCGATCTGATTTCAACGAAACGAAACCTAATCTAATACTCAAATATTAAATCAAATAAGAAAAATTATTTTTTACAAAGGAATCACGACTCGTGTCCTACTCCTATGAGAATATCTTACTTTAGTTGGTTGACAAATATATATATATATACACAAATTAAAATAAATACTTTGGAATTTTGGATTCTGCTACACCGCTTACGAATTACTATACTTTAATATTTTAATATATAAAAAGAAAATTAAAGAAAAGAAAATATCCATGTTTTGCGTTCTTCTACAATAACTTCATTGAGACATCTATACTAATAAAGTAGACTATGCTCTCTCCTCCTTGTGCCATATCATCAAAATGCATAGGGCAAATTGTGCCACTTGTCCTACCTTTTTTAACTATCTCGATATATTTATAGCTTAGGATTTTTTATTTGGGTAACTTTAAATTTGACTAATGGAATGGGCTATTTAAATCTTTAGAAAATAGGTCCACTTTTTATTAGGGTTTGGTTTGTTTATCGGGTTAAGGACAGAGTAATCGGTTTGACTCTTCAGATGTCACCTCTTCCTACCTTCGTCTGTATAACGACTTGACTCATCGTCTTCCGGTTACACTAATCTAAGCATTTACATATTTTTAATCACTCCTCCATCTCTCTCGCATTTAAACGGCATTAGCATCCTCCAACGTAACCATCTCAAGCTCCGCATATAAATGGAATCGTTGCCTGCGCTACTCTAACGATGGGCTTCTATCCAAGGTCCCCTCTAATTCGAGCTTTCCTTCCAAAGCCGAGATTCATATTCTCTATCTTCCAAATCGAGGTATTTCTACATATCCCTTCTTCTTGGATCTGATTGTTATTCTCGATTTTGAATCTCCAATGCGTTTTAGTTAAATCTTAACTCGTTTTATTTGCTAAAAGATGGGATAATGATAAATAAGACGTATGTACTAACCTATATCTTTTCCTCACTTCAGGTTTTGTTCTCTACAAGGATACTTCACTCTCATGGATTTTACATGCCTATTATTACAAATCTCTAGAATATAAGATTTGAATCGAAATGAAACCATATCCTCAAGAGGTTTGGGCCAGAGAGTTTTATTTCGTAGTGTTACTTAGCTATTGGCTTTTCCTTTTTTTCGCTTATAGGTTGTCTTTAATTAGTGTCTATTGTTTTTAGATTTTTTTTTGCAGTGGGTTCTATCTCCCAAGTACTTTAATTTTCCACAAGGAGAATAGAAGAAGCCATAGGAGGGGGAAGGTTGCGAGCTTTATGGTGAAACATGTGAAGAGAGATATGGAAGATGTGAAATAAGGGAGCTAGAAAGGAAAGCTAAATACAGTAAGAAAAAGAAATGCAGAAAATAAAGATCTGTTCGTTTGTCTCCTGAAAGTGAAAGGAGGAAAGCTACATTATATAGAGAGGAGTTAAAATTTTTTTGTTAAAAAACTATTTTTTTTTTTTTTTTTTTTTAACTATTTCCTCAAGAGGTTTGTGTACCAGAGATCTTTATTTCATAGTCTTATTGACTATAGCTATTTATTTTTCCTTTTTTTCGTTTATAGGTTGTCTTTAATTAGTGTCTATATTTTTGGGATTTCGTTTTGCAGTGGGTTCTATCTCCCAAGTATTTTAATTTTCCACTTCCTATAACATTGACTTCTGATCCATATGGGATTTTCTAAGTTCGTACCCTTCCTTCTTATTCGAGTATTCAAGCTATTCTAAGCTTTATGCTCATCCGACGTATTTCTCCTTCTGTATAATTATCAGGTAAATAAGTATCTTATCTTCTACTATAATGTAGGTTGTCTCCTCTGTTAAAATGACATTCTAAATGTAAGCATGCTTACTTTATTTTCCTATACTTCTTTCTATCATATTTTTCTGTTTCACATATTTTTGGATTTCATGCCTTCTGTATAAGTGACATATGTGGTACCTATAAGCGCATTCTTTGCATCCAGCCTCTGGTAAGTCTTTATACAGCAGGCCGTATAAATTTTATAGATGCCCTTTTGTCTGAGTCTACTGTCTCTTGATCATTCTGTTTACTCCCTTTTACAGGTTTGACAATACTGCATATTTGCCTTCATACAGATTCGCAAAGCACACCACTTTCTTTTTGCTCAAAGTTTTATCAGTATATTAATTTCAATAGTTGGCATTGGTCTACGGGAATATTTGCTGAAACACTTAGTTTGGATTGTGTTCGGTGATTCATAGAATCAACATGGACCACAAACATTAGATTAGTTTTGTTTGCATGGATATGTCACGAAAATAAATGTCACATATTTCTACGACAAACATTTTTAAAAGTTTGTACTCATTATTCCAACAAAAATATAAAGTTTTAGTGTCAGAACTATTTTTCTTTTTGCTGAATTCAGAACTAAATTGAAATTCCTTTTAATAATACCATAAAGTTCAGCAACAATATGGCACATACGTTCAATTTTGGAATGGAATTTTAAGCCAATACTTGCAAAGTTAAAAAAATTGTTTCTTATTCAAAAAACCTAAGAAAAACAAAATTTAATACACACATGAAAAAATATAACATTTCAAAAATTATAATTCAAACATGGGCCCAAACAATTAAAACAATTGTTAGATACATTTATTTAAACCGAACACCACAACAATAAATATCTTATATAGAAAAAGTTATCCAACCACATATTGTTTCACACATACAAGTTAACAAAATCCTTTAACTAATGAAGATAATTATTCTATGCGGGTGTACTCCAAAATTTTATGTATTTGTATTAAAATGACAAATTTGTGGTTATTCAAACATGAATTATTCTAAATTCTACTGTTAATGAAAATATTTCAAGTTGTGTAGTTTTAAAGTTTTCAAGTGATATTGGAGTGTTTGGGTGAAGTTTATTAGTTAAAAAAATTAAAACCCGAAACTTATGGTTTTAGGTAATATTTTTAGAATAATTTTAAAAATATCATTTTAAACTTTTCAATTCATTGAAATCATCTAAAATCTCATTAAAAATCAGACCACCTTAAATTTTGGATTGACTTCACCTCCTCTATACGAAAAAGAATAACATTCCGCGCGAAGCGCGGACCGACCACTAGTGAGTTTTTATAGTTCACTCTTTAAGCAACTCCAAAACTCACATATCCCAAACCCAATAAGTTTTTACATTTTACTTTTCTTCTTCTCATTCTCCTTCTTGGTTCCGGTTTTTTAGCCTTATGTTTTTGGTTTTCCAATTGTTTTTTTCCGTATTTTTGAATATCAAAGATGATGAACCAAACTAATATAAATTGGTGCTTGCATAAATGTAGTCCTATTCCAAACTCAAATCAAATGTTTTTAAAAAAAAAAAAATTTAAATAAAAGAGCTTATGTTACTAGGTATTCAAACGATTTTTAGACTTTTTCAAAGTTATTTATACGTTTACCATATGATTTAATTTCATCGTAGTAGATAATATTAACCAATAAAAACTACTATCAAACTCGTAATCTTTCAAATTTAAAATCAGATTATATAATATTTACATATTAGTTTCGTCCTAGTGGTCATTTGAACCAAGATGTGACCATCTAATAAGATTACCATTATCGAATAGGCAGAAATGGAAGAGTTCCAGTATGCAACTTGATCATTTATCCCGTTAAGCAATTAGGAAAATAAATGCGACGTCTGCCTCTTTTTGCTACCAAAACAAATAATGAAAATATTGCATTATAGACCATTATGGCTGCTGATTGTGAAGCTTAACTTATTATATTATTCCAATTTGTTACATAGTTCATTGTTTAACGTAACTGTGTTTTACGTGTACGTAAGAACCTATTGTTACATAATTACATTGTTTACAACAAAATTATATTGGGAGTTTAATAGAATGTAAGCGTTTAAATGGACGTGTTCTTCATACATGATGATCATATGATAGTTTCATGTTCACACCCATTTCCAAACTCAACACGGTTCAAAATATACATACAACTCCAGTTAACCTACCAAACAAGTAATTAAAAGCTCCAACTAGATTGTTCATATGTTTACAATCATCAAAGGATGTGTTGAATGCTCAATAAAAAAGATCTGACAATAAAATATCCTTCTGCATCGTAGCCTAAGGCTGTATATCTTTAGATCATATGTTGAAGATCTTGGACAATTTCTGATACGGGCGGTCTGAATCCTGGTTCCATCTATACACATCAAAAGAAGCCAAAAGAGTTACTTCATTTATCTCTAGCTAATGTCAAAAACTGTCGCTTGACATTGCTTTCTCACCTAGTATGTTTATGAATCTAAAGTGATGTATACCTGCAGAGAACGTGATATGATATCTGCAAAACGTGACAACGATTTCTTTGGATATGCTCCATGTAACGACGGATCAACCATTCTTGTCAACGCATCTATGTCATGAAGCCTAGGTATAGCCCACTGAGCTAATGTCTGATGTCCCCTCGGCCTTGTCCTGCATATATAACGGGCTTGGTCTTAAGTGAGACATGTTCTCGTTTGTGTCATAATCTTTAATCTGTTGTCTCTTTAGAGTGTGCTAACCTGTCAAATGGTCTGCGTCCAGTGAGGAGTTCTAACATCACAACGCCAAGGCTATATACATCGCTCTGACAAGTGTAGCTTCCATACTCCACCTCAGGAGCCGCATAGCCCGCCATCTACAGTTTTTAAGCAATTCACTTACAGAACTCACTACTATGTCAGGATTTGGGACTACAAGAATATTCTTACCTGACTTGTTGGACGTGGTGGTAACATATAAGCCAAACCACTGTCTGCAACACGTACTGAGAGCTTTTCATCAAGGAGAACCTTGGAAGACTTGAAATTCTGGTGTACAACCGGCGGTTGGCATACCTCGTGAAGGAACCTGAAACCAAAAGACTCTTAAAGTTCCTCCAAATATAGTTTTGGCACAACACTTTGAGGTTCGTTTACTTACTGCAATGCTTTGGAAGCTCCTAACGCAATATTCATGCGCACATTCCAAGTGAGCTTCTTGTGCAATTTGCGATCTAAATGCAGCGCATCTTGAAGTGATCCATTAGGACAGTACTCGTACACAAGAAGCCTTTGACCATACTCATTACAGTAACCAAGAAACTCCAATATATTCCCTCGTTTAAGTTTCAAAACATTGGAGACTAAGTTGAGGAATTCACCATCACTCTGCGTTCTGTTGATCGTATTGCTCAGCTTCTTCACCGCAAGAAACTACACATCAAAGAGAGATTAAAACATAGTAATAAGAGTGCACAATGATCATACAGCAGATAAGAGGGAAGTAGTATCACACCTTACCATGAGGAAACACTGCTCTGTAAACATTACCAAGCGACCCTTCACCGATTATATGCTCCTCTGAGAAACCATTTGTGTACTGCTGAAGTGAAGCAACGGTGAAAACAGTAGCTGAAGATGAAGAATTCAATCCAGGAGGAAAATGAGCCGCTCTCTTTGAAGCAGCAGCAGCATCGTTGGACTGGAAACGCGTCGGTGGTTGTTGTAACGGCTTTTGCAGCGTATTAACATCCTTGTTATAAAATGAAGCAGGAGGAATCGCTCTCCTGCTCTCTTCAGGCCGTGCTGGTGGCATAGGATAACCATATTTCCTGTCTCCAACTCCATATCCATCATAAGGCTTAACCATAGGCTCCCTAGAAACTGCAAAACAACAAAAGAAAGCCAATGAGTCAACACTTGAGCTTTGTTTTTTTTCTTGCAAGGAAGAGAATCAGTGTACCTTTTCCCAGAGTGGGGGTTGGTTGAGATGGTGGTTTATTGAAGTATGGTCGTTGTAAATTTTTACGAGCATCAGCGCCATAACGGTTATATTTCTTGCCTCTGCAACATCTCCAAAGTGTAACACACAAGCCGGATACGAGAACAATTATAGCCACTGAAGAAACGACTAGAATGATTCTCTGTGTGGACCAGAATTTTCCTGACCCTGAACCTGAAGGAGGTGATATTTGCAAAGTAGGCTGCCCTGACACAGAGTTCCAGGGATCTCCTCCTCCATTATCAGAAGGTGGTGACCAAACCAAAGGTGGTGGTGGTGGTAGTAGTGGAGCAAAAGGAGCAGGGGGAACTCCGGAAACAGGAGGGACACGAGGAAGAGGAGGAGCATGGTGAGTAGCGGGAGGAGGATCAACAGCAGGTGGAGGAGGTGTTATAATTGATGTATTGAATGGAGTTCCATCTTTTCTGCAGTTATAGTGACGACAAAGCTTGAAGGGCTGAAGCAAAAAAACAACAAGAAGCAGCTTTTCTATATATATACTTACTTGAAGTTTGGAACTTTTAATAGATTTGGAGGTATAGGTCCAGAGAACAAGTTGTTTGCTACATTCCTGAACCAAAAGATATCATAAACAAAAAGTAAGTTACTGAAGCTGCCTTTATGGTATGAGTGTTAAGAACAAAGAAAAGATTACAAATCGGTTAAGAAAAGATCCTCTATAACATCAAGTGTTCCGATGAGCTTGTTGTCCTGCAAATACCTGCAGTCCAGCCACATTAGATATATAGAAGCAATGGTAACGTATTCCAAAATCTATGGAACTTACAGTATCTTGAGAGCAGCTAAGTCTCCCATGGAGGGAGGTAAACGGCCCTCCAGTATGTTAGAAGATAAGTCCCTGCGTTAGATACTAAAACGAGTAAGCATGGAAGACTCCTCAAGAGGAGGAAAGAAAAGGAGAAAACATACAGTTTTGTCAGCTTTGTTAACTGCTGAAAGTAATCTGGAATATCTCCTGATAAAACATTGTTACCCAACGACCTGTAGGAAAAGTCAAGAGTATCAGAAAAGATACAAGACTAGAGATGCAAGAAACAGTATCTTATTTCTTTGACCAAAGACTTACAGTTCTGACAACTCGGTTAAAAAGGACAGTGTGAAGGGAATGTTCCCAGTGAAGCGGTTGCTAGAGAGAGATCTGAAACAAGACAAATGAAACCAAAAGTTTGAGTGTCTTTTAGCTGTTTATAACTGTTAGATCATAAGCATTGCCATAAAGAACAAGGAGTTCTCAAACTCACAGGTTTCGGATGGTAGAAGGCAAAGCCTGTGGAATTGTCCCTGAGATGTGATTGTCACTGAAGTCCCTATCCATATAATACAAGTGAGGGAGTGTGTGTTATGAAGCTATCGAGAAATATAACAGGGAAATAACTGAACCTTCAACCAGGAAACTTATATAGCCTAGGCAAACTATAGCCAATGAGCAACATCTTGTATGTTCTTTATTAAGCAAGAAGCGTCACAAGAAAGCATGAAGATGAAACAAAACAAGAAGCTATGCTTACATCACTTGGATAGATGAAAAATCAGCAAGAGTATCACTTAAGCTGCCACCCAACTTCATGCCGCGTATCCTTCTGCAGCCAACAACAATAATCACCGGATCAGAATCTGAATAAAGCTTCTTCATTTGGTGACAGACTCTAAAGCAAACTATCACAAGAGTTAAAAAGAGAAGAAGAGGAAGAATACATTTCAGTGATGTTTGAGGAATCACAGACCACACCTTGCCAACTTTCTCCACAAGGGTCTCCTCCAAAAGCAAGCCACCGATGTAGAGATGGTGCTCCCAAAGTAATGTACAAGTTATTAATCGCCGAAACTGCAAGAGTGTCAAACAACAAACAAACCCCATCACAAAATCATCTTCCACAATTTCTAAAAATAAAAGACTATTTGCAAGAATAACCCCCCATTTAATGGAGAAAGAGCACAAGTTTTAGGGTTTTGAACCAAACTATAGATTTTACCAATCTGGAGCATGGAAGACAAAGCTGATGCAAGTAGTCACTTTCACAGTGAAAGTTTCACTTGACAGAGAACTCAAAATCTAGTGAGTTGAATCAAATAAAATAAACAGACAAACATAAGAAGAGATATTAATACCATCTCGTGGATTGGTAACTCCAGCGGAGAAGGGCATTGTTGTTAAGGATAAAACAGAGAGAACAAGAAACACTTGACGACTTGTATAGCTCATAGCTTCAGTCTCCACTTTGAAGTCAGATTAGAGTGACTAGCTTCCAAGAAAACTTTGAGGTTAACGAAGATTACGAGGAACTGTGAAGAGAAAAAAAGGAGAAGGAATTAAAAGGGAAAGTGAAACATAATTTCGTAGGAATTCAAGGGGGGAGAGAAAGTGGAAAGAGTAGAGAGTAGTGTAGTGAGTTTTGTCTCGAAGAACGAGCGGCTCTTATTATTATATTACAAAAGCAAACGGCTTTGTTTTCTCAGTTCAAGGTTTCGTCTCAAAGTGTGAAACATAAAGTAGTAAGACAATTGACTTCTCTCTCTTAAGTCTTGTCCAAATATTTTAATGTTTTTTTCTTTGTCGCCATTGCTCATCTAACTTATAGTTTCTGCGTGTATTTAATCTGTTTAATGTAAATGGCTTTTTTCTAATGCCATCAGGTATACCTAGAAGAAGTGAATACCATTTTGTTGCAATTCATACAAAAAGTCAAAAATAATGAAGAAGTGTTATCCAAGAAATTAAAGGAAAACATTCGTTTGAAACAAAGACTATAGACGGATCACATATTAGCAACTTGTATCCTTTCTGGAACCATTCCAATATTTAACATGCTTAAATAACATATACAATCCTAATAAAATATATGTGATTCGTTAATTCACCTAGGCTAATAAAATCCATATGATACAACAAGAAGAAGTTGTAGTTATATCATTTTGCTGCGGATTAATTTGCAGTGGCTTACAACTTATTAAATGAGGTAGGTGGGCCATGAAAGCAGTGAAGTGGAAAAGCTCTGCAAAGTGTGTTTATTATTATGGGAGAAGATACTTAGACCCCATGATGTTAACACATCATCATCCTATTTCATCCCACTCCCGTTGTACCTTAATGCAGTTTAATGCTTCTTGGTAGTAATAAATATATATAATTGTGAGATTGTTAGTAGTTTTATTTTTTAGACACTAAAAATATGATTCATCCGTCATTTGAATGATTTTTAAAAATTTAAGTTTAATTTTATAAACCAGCCAGCTAGACCAAATCAAACTATTTGGTTTGAGATGATTTATATAGATATGTTATTTGGATGGAAAAACGATAAGTTTCTAAAATTTGTATGGATCATAATTTAGATAAAGATTACAAATGGAGAAACAACCAATCCATTTATACCACAACTCAAATATATTTGGTGGATGATGTCTTAGTTTAATTACCTTTTAGTTTTAGTTTCAATGTGTCCTAGTTAAATTACTTGGAAAGCAAAAACACTTACAATGTTAAAAACTTATCATTATTACTCCATTTTTTGTGCGGTAGAACCTTTAGAGAGAGAGAGAGAAAGAATTTCATGACTGCACTCTATTGTTTTCTCATATTAGCAATTAAGAATTCTGGTTTTATGTTTACAGATACAACTTACTAATCACGGTCTATCAATTTCTTAAGAAAATGATATATTTAATTTGTAGCTTGTTGTTTTGGTAATGTGGTGGAGTTGTGAACAACTCAATGGAAATAATTTATTGACACCCATGCATGCTTTCTTAGTTTGAGATGATATTAACTTATATAAATTTATGTGTATTTGCACTAAGTATTAAGAGAAATATTTTAGGATAGAAAAAAAATTGTTACAAAATTAGTTTTCATGGAGACAAATTATCAAAATAGATTTTACTAAAGATAAAAATATATATTTATACCTTTTAAATTAACTAATCTATAATTAAAGTTTAGAGTTATGGTGAAGTTTTAGATGTAATTTAAAATTAATATATATATATATATATATATATATTAAAAAATTAAATAAAAAAATATTTTAACAATTTATTTTTTGAAATTTATTTTGTCATAAAAAATTAAAAATAATTAATTGAGATATTTGTTAAATGATTAATGACCCGGATAATAACACCAGCCAAATAAAAGCCGTCCACAATTAGTTTTGCAGAAAAGGCACAATACCATTCTACTGGCCTTTAACAAGCGAAGATATGGGCCTAAATTGGTCTATTTGTAATGCGAAACCCATTAAAAATACCTCCCGTTGGGCCTCGTGAAAAGTAACAACAATGCAAGGAGATAACAAACGTAACCTTCGATATTCGAAGAAAACTATCCTACCATTGTTTTGCTCAAACCAAGATGCCAATCATATTAAACCGAACCAATACCACATAAAAATACAAATACCCAAATAAAATTTGGTTTTACCTACTCTACATTTGAAAATACTTCCACAAATACAACAAGAAAATTGTAGACCGAAACTAAACTCGTAGAACTACTGAATATTCTTGTCATTTTAAATATTCTAAGAAAGCAAACTAGTCAAACTTGAACATGATCCCTCACTCTACATCATTAGCAGTTCAACCTCTATAAAACCATCGAGATTAAAAAAATGAACGGAACTGTAACAAAGTCAAATTATATATATGGTACTTTTCATACATTATAGTAAATTATTACGTTTGATAGGCCAAAATGAACTGAACTGTAACCACTGATATGTCTTTCACACTATATCAAACAAAACAACAAGATAGATTAGGATTCAGTCTATATCCCTGACCAGTAATTGAACTGTCAATTCAAATGTTATGTTAATGCGAACAATCATTGTAGTACTAATACACAAACAAAAGTTAGTTATGGATTATGTAATTGGATGATGCATTAATGTGAGTCCGAACTATAAAAAGTGTGTTATAGGCGAATATATACATATTGTAAAGTTAGGCTTTATTTTTGTCCTGGATGTTTAAGATGGTCTCTCATTATCCTCAAAAAAGCGAAACAAGATTAAAGAATACAAAGGGTACTTTTTGGTCACCTGTTAACAGAGAATCCAAGGCACATAACTAATGTTTCATTCATCTAAAATCACAGTATAGCTTCACTTCACTTTCAAATTTAGGATTTGACATCGTCCGTCCCACCATTATAAATTTCGATCCGTTATAAATCATATAGTTTTTTCAAAACTCACGAGTTACGAGCAAAATCTTTACAATGTGCTTTATCTAAAAGATGAGCCTAACTAGTAAAAGAAAATTGCTATAGGAAAAAAAATGTTTGAATGGTCTACCAACCCAACAAAATATAATAGAGTATTTGTAATGTTAAAACCCCTAAGGGCATGATTAATGCATGTCTCTTAACAAAAGGTTCTTATTTTTTAAGAGACCGTATCTTAATTTTAACTAAGAAAACTTAAGAAACGTCTCTTAAATAAGAGACATAAGAGACGTCTCTTATCCGAAAAAATGTAAAAAAAAAAAAAAAAAATTAAAAAAAAGATAAAAAAATTAAGAATTCCATCTTAAGAGACCCGGGTTAAAGATGGCCTAAATCTCTAAGTGTAAAAGGGACTTTACTCAGTGGCAAACAACTTGAAGGATCCAACTATTGTTTAACACGCAAGATCTAAAACAAGATAGCAGAATCTTATAGAGTTTGTATATACGTGATGTGAGTAAGGATGTGATTGTGAATACACTAATCAAATAATCTGAACATAGGTTACTATATATCAGTTTTTGTCATTTGTTACTGATAGAACTTGTATGTATATTGATGAATAACCTCCCAACCACCCTCTCTTAGATCTCTACAAACCAGAGTCTAAACCATTTACAATCACTCTCTCGAGAACAAGCCACTCTCTAACTGACCCCTTATTCTTTTCGTTCTCTTATTTATATACCAAGGCCCAATTACAACAGACTCTCTAAAAATATCTGTAACAACTTCTCAAGCGGCAGATATCATCTCTTCACCCTCCACTTCCTGCAGTGAACTCCCTTGTGCTAGCTTCTTCCTCCTCACATAGACCCTATGGGGCATATCAATACCCCCATTCGCAAGATTCAGCTTGTCCTCAAGTGAAAAACTTGGAAACTGATTGCGCAAGTCCCCCACTGAAAGCCAAGAAGATTCATGTAGAGGTAAATGACTCCATTTAATCAACACTTCTAAATGCCCCATCTCTCCATAACGTGTATCTAATATCTCTTCCGGTTCAATAATGAATTCCTCATTCCCTCTCATTGAATCGGGTAAAACAGAAGGTACCACTGCATCCCCTATCACTGGTTTGAATTGTGTGCATGAAAAACCGGATGGATTCGTGATGGTTCCGGAAGTTGCAAACGATAAGCCACTTTCCCCACTCTGCCAATGACTTCAAACGGTCCATAATATCGTGCAGCTAACTTCTGAAACAGCCTCCTACTCACGGATTGCTGACGGTATGGTCTCAACTTCAAGTAAACCTTGGAACCAACATCAAACTCCAATTCCCTCCTATGTTTATCTGCGTTATTTTTCATCCGCTCCTGAGCTCGCAACAGATTATCCCTGATGGAACTTAAAAATTTCTCCCTCTCCAACATCATTACGTCCACCTCATAGTTTTGTGTCGCGCCACGTTCATACGCGAGCAATGATGGAGGTTCTCTGCCATAGACTAACTGAAACGGTGTGCACTTTAAGGTTGTATGATAGGACGTATTATACCATAACTCAGCCCATGGCACAAACTTAGACCATGTTCGCGGATGCGTGGAAGCAAAACATCGCAAAAACATCTCCAAACACCTGTTAAGCACCTCTGATTGTCCATCAGACTGAGGGTGGAAGGCTGTGCTAACGCAAGCGAGTACCAGACAGGCGAAAGCACTCCTTCCAAAATGAGCTCAGAAAAATCTTATCCCTATCCGATATAATAGACTTAGGATAGCCATGCAAACGGATTACCTCCTTAACAAATTTCTGTGCAACATCTACTGCTGTAAAGGGATGTTTAAGTGTTATGAAATGACCATACTTACTCAAACGATCCACCACCACCATGATGACATTCACTCCATGTGACATTGGTAATCCCTCAATGAAATCCATAGCTACATCCTCCCAAATTCTCACTGGCAGTTCTATCGGTTGGAGCAACCCGGCTGGGGCAAGCGTCGAATATTTGTGTGATTGACACACAACCCAAGCAGCCACATAATCTTGAACTCGTTTACGCATCTTGGACCAGTAAAAAATTGCCTTAATCCTCTGCAAGGTTCTCAACACACTCGCGTGTCCTCCCAACAAGCTATCATGATTCTCTTGAAGAATAAGAGGAATTTGTGTCGAAGTAGGTGCAATCACTAACCTTTGTTTATAAAACAGTTTATCATCCACCAATGTAAACCCCTTCTTGACTACTTCTCCCGCTTTCAACTTCTGTATCATTTCCTGAATCTCGTTATCCTCGTCGATTTCCTTATACAAGTCTTGCAATTGTAGGGAAGATGGCACAGTCAGGGCCAATAGGTCAACCGACGTGATTTTCACTTCAGAGTGATCAATCCGGGAAAGGCCATCAACCACTTTGTTTTCACTACCCACCATGTATTCAATGTCAAACTCATACCCCAAAATTCTTGTTAGCCATCTTTGATAATCCAATGTAATCTCTCGCTGCTCCAAAAGGTATTTCAAGCTTTGTTGATCTGTTCTCACCACGAATCTTCTTCCCAACAAATAATGGCGCCATTTCTGAATCGACATTACGATAGCCATCAGTTCCCTTTCATATATAGGTTTCTGTTGCTCTTTGTGCGTCAACCCGCGACTGAAAAATGCAATAGGATGATTGTTTTGCATAAGGACAGCCCCCAAGCCAAACCCTGAAGCATCCGATTCCACAATAAAGAGTTTGGTGAAGTCAGGTAAAGCCAGCACCGGAGCAGAGATCATGGCCTTTTTCAACCTGACAAACGCTGTTTGAGCATTTTCAGACCATTCAAACTGATCCTTTTTTAATAACTCTGTTAAAGGCTTAGCTATAACCCCATATCCTTGAACAAATCTTCTATAGTACCCTGTCAATCCAAGGAATCCTCGTAACTCTTTAACCGACTTCGGATATGGCCAACGTTCCACTGCCTCAATCTTACTACCATCCGTAGACACTCCAGAACTTGTAATCACATGACCCAAGTACTCCACTTTTTCTTGAGCAAATGCACACTTCTTCTTATTAGCATATAGTTTTTGCTCCACAAACACTGTCAAAACCTGCTCAAGATGCCTCACATGTTCCTCCAAGGAGTGACTGTAGATTAAAATGTCATCAAAAAAGACTAAGACAAATCTTCTCAAAAACTGCCGGAACACATCATTCATCAGTGCCTGAAATGTGGCTGGCGCGTTAGTTAGTCCAAACAGCATGACTAAAAATTCGAAATGACCATCATGTGTTCTGAATGCTGTTTTTTCAATATCCTGCTCATTCATACGAATCTGATGATAACCAGCCCTTAAATCCAGTTTAGAAAATACCCTTGCACCATGTAACTCATCTAAAAGTTGATCAATCATTGGGATGGGGTACTTATCTTGTATAGTGGCTCTGTTTAAAGCTCTGTAGTCCACACAAAACCTGTGTGAATTGTCCTTTTTCTTCACTAACAGCACCGGACTAGAATATGGACTCTGGCTTGGTCTAATCAGCCCATCCGCTAACATCTCCTGCACCAGCTTCTCCATCATTTCCTTATGTGCATGAGGATATCTATATGGACGCACACTGACTGGTTGGCAACCCGCTTGTAACATAATAGAATGCTCTCTTCCTCTAAGCGGAGGTAATCCTCTGGGTTTCTGAAAAATATCCTCAAACTGCCTCAATTTCTGCACAATTACTTCTGGTAGATTATTGGCTTCATCATCTAACTGCTGCAACTTCTGTAACTCCATTCGTTTTGGCGTAAAATTTCCTTGTGACAATGTTTTTAACGACACTGTCTGAGCATGCAAGGACGGATCGCCTTTCAAAGTTACTGGTGTGCCATTATAGCAGAATGACCACTCATTACTTTCCCAATCTACCATACATTTACCCAAGGTACGCAGCCACTGAACCCCCAGTATAATATCCGCATTTCCCAGCTCCAATACTATAAAATCCGCAGTGAAAGACATTGCTGGTAACACTACCTTAACGGCCTTACATACGCCAATTCCCTGAACTGAAACTCCCGTTCCTAACAACACTGTTAAGTTGTTATTTGGTGTTGCACTGAGTTTAATTTTCTGAACTGTGGAGGGTGATATGAAGTTGTGTGTGGCTCCACTATCGATCATGACTACCACACTGTGCTTTTTAATATATCCTCTCAATTTTGTTGTTGTTGGAGACGATAACCCCAAGAACGAATTTAAGGACAATCCCATCATTGAAGCCTCAGTCCCCTCCACTTCCTCCTCTACTTCAATCAATGATTGATCCAAAATTTCCATTTCCATGCCGTTGATCACTGTCAGCACCTGTAAAGCTCGATTTGGACACCAATGTTGTCTCGACCACTTCTCATCACATGTAAAACATAGTCCCAATCGCTTCTTCTCAGCGATTTGCGTATCAGAGAGTCGAAGTTGAGGTCTAGGTGTATTATTCTCCCCTTGTTTGCTCTGTTACGGTTTATGAATCCACCCTGCATTGCTTTTTGATGACACCGCATTCCTGGTAAGATCATTGTTTGGAAACATTTTCCCTTCTTGTTGACGCTCACGACAAACCACTCTGTACAACACACTATCCTCCATCTGATGTGCCGTCGAAATCATTTCTGCTAAATCCACTGGTTTACACATGTGAACTACTTCTCTCATTTCTGCTTTTAATCCATTCATGAAAATGCCTTCCAACTGTTTATCCGTCAACCCTGTAACTTGTGTGGAAAGATCCTCAAACTGATGAATGTATTGTGCCACAGATCCTGTTTGTTTGACCGCAAAGAAGGGTTGGCTAGGGTCCCTGAACTTCTCCTTACTAAACCTGGCAATCATCTTCTCCTTAAATTCATTCCAGTTCCGGAAACCTCTTCTATGTGTCTCACTATTAAACCAGCTGAGAACATCCCCAACCAAGCTCACAGAAACTACCTCCAGTTTGGCTCTTTCATCATAACCCCCGATTCTGAAAAACCGTTCCGCGAGGGCTATCCAGCCATAAGTATCCTTCCCATCAAAGATAGGTAATTCCACACGTTTCAACATACCTTCCCTAGCTCCCACAATCATATTCCTATCCATCACTTCCTCATTCCTAAAACTACGGCAAGGTTCCGAGTTCGATGAGTGTACCTGGTGATTTGGATGTCGGTATGGTTGTGGTGCTTCCTCCGTCATCTCGATACTCTTCGATAACCTCTTCTCTAACCTCGCACACATCCTCTCATAACATTCTTCCATCTTCGTTTCGATCGATGCTTCGATCCGTGATTCGATCGCCTTCGCATTCTTCTCCAGCTCGTGAAACGACTCCGTGAATCTCCGATTCGTGTCAATCTGTGATTTCGTGTGCTCTTGAAGTGTCGAAGAAAGCAATTCTAACGTCACCGGCGGTGCCGACTGCGAATCGCCACTCCTCGTCGGTTTCGTCATCGATCCGTAATCACCGTCGCTTGTACACCGATCCAGATCGCTCACGAGCACCAATTTGATAGAACTTGTATGTATATTGATGAATAACCTCCCAACCACCCTCTCTTAGATCTCTACAAACCAGAGTCTAAGCCATTTACAATCACTCTCTTGAACTCTCTCGAGAACAAGCCACTCTCTAACTGACCCCTTATTCTTTTCGTTCTCTTATTTATATACCAAGGCCCAATTACAACAGACTCTCTAAAAATATCTGTAACAACTTCTCAAGCGGCAGATATCATCTCTTCACCCTCCACTTCCTGCAGTGAACTCCCTTGTGCTAGCTTCTTCCTCCTCACATAGACCCTATGGGGCATATCAGTTACATGGACATTTATATACTATATAGTTTTTGAGTATCAATTCTATAGTCCAAAATATCAAATATTTATATATTTTGGGATGCAAATGCGCATAAGCATCTCTACAAATCCAAAATTCGATAATAATTATATTGGATTCGTTTAGCAATCAACTCTTTAACTGGATTAATAAAATAACTCCATTGTTAAGTATTCTATGTAGTTTATAATACACAGCATGTTCAAGTTGTAGATTAGTTGAAGATGACAAGGTAAAGATACTTAGAGCACCATTAACCTTGGATCGGTTAATGGGTGCTTATTTTTTTAAAAAAAAAAAAGAAAAAAAGAAGGAATCAATCGCGGATCGCCACGTGTCAGTGGAACTCGCAAACAGTGCAAGCACCAAAGAAAATAGAATCGTGGGCCGCCACGTGTCAGTGAGACTCGCAAACAGTGCAAGCACCAAAAAAAATAGGGTGGTTAATTGGGCACTTTAAGAGTTGGATTTAGGGGGTGCTAATGGAACCCACACCTTAAACACCCCACTAAGCACCCCATTGGGCATGCT
>CAJHQQ010002244.1:0-69454 GCA_905132885.1 Moricandia moricandioides
ACTTTTAAATATCCTCCTCTGTGGACTCAACTAATTTTGAGCGAAACACAAATGTCGATGGTACACCAAATCTATTACTCCTTCTGTTTCAAAATATTTCATGTTTTAAAATTTTTACATATATTAAAAAAATTTAAGAAATTTTGATTATTAATACATTTTTTTTATAATTAATTATTTCCTATAATTTTTAACCAATAAAATTTTAATAAATATTTTGGAATTTATAATTCACCATTAAATATTGTATTGAAAATATAAAAAATGAATCATTTTGAAACAAAAAAAATTTCTATAATATGGAACATTTTGAAACAGAAGGAGTAAATAATAACCATTCTCCTGTTCATATCCTATCATCAACTTCAATTGCATTCCAAATCTATTAATACGAATACTTAAGTAAGGATTGCTTGGTATTGTTTCATTGGTTCTAGTTTCTAAGTATATGAACAAAAAGCATAAAACACAACGAAGAAGCTTAATAAAAACAAAACAAAACAAACACAAGAAGGTTAAAATCCCAAGTGAAGTGTATATCGACGGCACGGTCGACTTGAGATTTAAGGGGCTTAAAAAGATTTTTAAACGATTTCAACTAAATTTTTTTTTTACGAAATTGGGGACCTAAAAAAGTTTTTTGGGGACTTATATATATATAATCTTTTTAAAAAAATTTGGGGGTTCAAGGCGAATGTTTCATCCAACTTACCCCAGGATCGACAACATAGAGACATAAAATTGTAACATCCCGAATTATGATATATGAAAAACTTAAGAGAATTAATTTAACTATTTATGTCACCAAAAATGACTTATCTTTTCCGTCATACATCCATTTAGAATTCAAGGGTTAAACATGTTTGGGTTGAAGTAGTGAATTGATAAGTGACTTAACGGAAAGTGATTCGCGTACTGTGTGAATGAGACCAAAACACAGGAAAAAAAAAGTGAGGTGATGATTGCAGAATCAGTAGACAATGATTTTGAATTTTGGAAAATTTACGCATCAACTATTGAAGCATGATGAAGCCCACGAGCCAAAAGAGTAGGTATGGATGACCCATTAAACGTGGACGATCGAAAATAACAAAAATATCAAAGGGGACAGTCAATAACTTAGTTCTTGTGAAACACTTGAACTAATTATAACATTCAAAGTTCAGTTTTTGACTGTTGAATATTATCATTGAACTTCAATAAAGAAACAAGTAATACAAGTTGCCTACAATACAAACAAATAATCAGTACGAATCCAATCTCGGTAAGATAAACAAAAACATTAAAAATGAAATTATTCAAATGAGGAACACAGTCAAAGAAACATAATAATCCAAATTTTCAACTCCCTAACTTTTTTTTTTTGAATTTCTGCGACATGAAAATAAGGGAGAAAACATTGAATGTAATATATATAAGTATCAGGTTTCTATAAAGGGTATGATCATAGTGGTACAAAGAATAAAATAAACAACAATCAAAACTAGAAAGACGGCAACTATTAGCCTATTGGTATGTGCTAAGCTGAGCTAGCTAGATCGGTGCAACCGAAACAATAACTGTCGGTCGAATCTCTGCAGCCATGCAGGCAGCCGTCAGTGCCTCAAGGTTTCACACTGCCTACAATTTACGGGTTGCGTTTTATTTCTTTTGTCCTCCCTCCCTTGAAGATATAGGCCTTTTCGTGTCATTAAAATTGGGTTTATCTGGGCTTTACGTACATGCCCATTACTGCTAAACGCCGATGTCTTTTTTTTTTTACTATTTACGTTGAAACCACTTTCAGAGGAGTTTCCTAAATGCGATTAGGATGCTTGTTGAGATTGAACCTTGATTAAATCCTCCAAGAGAAGAAGAAGAAGTGGAAGCAATGAAGCTTACCACACAAGAAGAAGAAGTGACCAAGGAGTCACGTAGAAGAATAATGAAGAAGAAGAAACTTGGAGCGCAAGAAATGGAGGTAAAAGAAGAGGAAGCCTGAAGAGCAAGAAAGGAAGAACGAGAAGTTAAGGAAGACTACTTGATTGTGTAACTAGAAGTTACACAACAGAAAGAATAAAAGTAAGTTAGTTTGGTTAAAAGCTAACTAAGTTAAGTTGTTAGGAGTTGTTGAAGTGGTTGATGTAAGAGAAAGCTTACTTGTAAGAATAGTCTGGTATTGTTTTAGGAACATAGACTAGAAGAAGTTGTGTAAGTAAGGTGTGTGTAGTAGTTAGTGAAAACTACTATAAGTATATGTTGTGTTGTTGTAAGAAAAGGTATCTAATTCTAATAAGAAAAAGAGTTGGGGAGAAGTAACAATGTACAACTAAAGCTTACTCTCTTCTCTCTACAAGATCAACAAACGAGAGTCAAGAGAGTATGTGTGCTTGTGCATTGTTACAAAAGTGCAAAACAAAGAGCAAGTGAGCAAGTACAAAAACAGTCTCTAGAGTACAAGAGAGAGCTGGCTATGCATCAGTGAGGGGTCAAGCCAAGAGCAAAATCATAACAATGCTTGACCAAAACATTAGAAGGCTAAATCAGCTCAGCTAGTCCCTGTCTTAAATATTGATGGCAAAAGAATATTGTGTTTTATAGGATTACTGGGTTTAGTAGTCTGGTTTTCTCTTTTATTTAATTTGTGGTTTAGTTTTGGTTATCTAAGCTTGGTTTAATTATGCAAACATTTGTCTTATTCTCTTTTATCTCTTCCTCCCTTTCTCTGTCTCTCACTCGATCATCATCATCATCATCATCTATCCGTCATGACAAATCCAGAACTCTCAAAGGTGGCATTCTTTCTATTCGATCATCTTTCCGGCCTTGATTCTGTTGGATAATTCCAAGCTTGTGGAAACTTAACATATTATTGGATGTTTAATATGTTAAGAGATAAACACAAAAAGGAAATCTAGAATAGGAAAATGAAGTTTTCTATTAGATTAGGTTTGTGTTTTCCATATCCCACATGTTAAAGGGAATTGTCCTTCACTATAAATATAGACCTTATGGAGAGGTGTTCCATAAGAGATCTATGAGAAACATTGAGAGCTTTAGTTTTGAGTAGTTTCTAAAGCAATAAGAGAGTTGTTCTTATTATCCTTTGTTCTAAGAGATCCTTCAATTGGTATCAGAGCTTAAGTTAAAGCTTCGATCAAAGCTTAAGTTGAAGCTTCGATCCTGGTGGCTGTGAAGCAAGAGTTCACGACACAAGATGGCTGACGTGAATAGGGCTCCACGCACAAAGGACCTTGGATCCGCATCCATCCAATGTCCGATGTTAAACTCGACAAACTACACAGTTTGGTCGATGAGGATGAAGGTGTTACTTTGTGTTCATGATGTGTGGGACACAATAGAACATGGTTCGGATGATCAAAAGAAGAACGATGTTGCAATAGCTCTTTTGTATCAATTTATGTCCGACAGTTCAATTCTCCAGGTGGGAGAACAAACCACATCGAAAGAGATTTGGAATGCCATCAAGTCACGACACCATGGAGATGATCGTGTAAGGAAGGCAAGATTCGAAACGTCGATGAAGGAGTTCGACAGGTTGAAGATGGATGATAGCGATACCGTAAACGGATTTGCGGGGAAGATATCAGGTCTAGCATCCAAGGAAGCCTTGTTAGGAGAAATCATAGAAGAACAAAACATGGTAAAGGAAGAGATGGTCTTAGGAATGCAGTGTGTAACACACGAAGAAAGCGTGTGTAACACATGTCTCGTCGGGAAGCAAATCAGAGACCCACTCCCAACTAAGACCATGTTTCGTGCAACGAAGACGTTGGAGTTGATCCATGAAGAGGATCAAGTTTCATACGAGTGTCTCATGACCAAGAAACCTAATATCGAGCAGTTGAAGATATTCGGTTGTGTAGCACATACGAGGACATGTGTGACTCATCTGAAGAAGTTAGATGAGAGATCAAAGTGTGGAATTAAGTCGGGTTCCAAAGCTTATAGACTCTATGATCCAGTCGCAGGAGAGGCAATGTTGAGTAGAGATATGATATTCGACGAGAAGAAATCTTGGGATTGGTCGTCTATAACAAACCAAGCAGATTGTGAACCAAGTATGCTTAAGCTTCCACATGAGGATGATATAGAAGAATGTAATGGTCAAGGTGATGATCATGAAGCTATAAATCAAGATGAGGAAGAAGAAGAAGATACTGATCACAATGCAAACCCTCCAGACGATCACAAGGCGAGACTTCAGACGTTAGTCAAAGGAATGCCGAGTGTAACACACGAAGAAAGTGTGTGTGACACATGTCTAGCTGAGAAGCATATTAGACATAAGGAGATGGTCGTAGGCATGTCTTGTGTAGCACACGGAGAAGTCGTGTGTGACACAAGTCTCGCAGGGAAGAAAATCAGAGATGCATTTCCGACTAAGGCCATGGTTCATATATCAAAGCTACTGAAATTATTGCATGGATATTTGTGTGGACGAATCACACCACCAACGCCAGCAAATATTCATGAGGCATTCTATCGGTTCAAAAGATTTCACTTCGATAGAGGAGGAGAGTTTGGCTCACCTAAGTTCAATCTAGGTTGTACCGATAGAGGAGGAGAGTTTGCCTCATGTATGTTCAATCTAGCTTGCATCAATGGAGGAGGAGAGTTTACCTCAGTTGAGTCGAAGATGTCGAACTACTTATGGGTTGAAGAGATGGTAGCCGAGTTGGAGTCTACCACAAGAAACAAGGTGTGGGAGCTTGTAAGGAAAGGAGAAGATGATCGAGTTTATGTGTTACACAAGGCGTTGTATGGGTTACGCCAAACACCTAGAGCGTGGAACATAAAACTCGATCAGGTCCTAAAGGAGATGAGCTTTAAGAAGTGCAGATCAGTGTATCGCAAGAATGAAGGAGGAGACTTCTGGTTGTGTGACACAAAGATGGAAGTGTGTAACATGACTCACGATGAACCAAAGATAGATGCTACAGATTTCAGAAGAATCATAGGATGTTTGAGGTATCTGCTTCACACAAGACCTGACTTGTGTTACGCAGTGGGCGTACTGAGTAGATACATGCACAATCCGAGAGACTTTCATGGACAAGCCATCAAACACATATTGCGGTATGTGAAAGGAACAACAAACTTCGGTCTGTTCTTCAAGAGAGATGGGTCAAGGAGTGTCGTTGGTTATAGTGACAGCAGTCACAACATTGATGTCGATGACGGGAGGAGCACGTCAGGACATGCATTCTATTATGGTTCATCATTGGTTACTTGGACATCGCAGAAGCAGCAAACGGTTGCATTGTCATCATGCGAAGCAGAGTTCATGGCAGCAACGGAAGCAGCAAAGCAAGCTATATGGATCAAGGAGTTGTTGAGTGAGATACTAAGTGAAGAAGGCGAGAGAGTCAGACTTAGGATCGACAACAAATCAGCCATTGCTCTAACAAAGAATCCGGTTTTCCATGGAAGAAGTAAGCACATACTTTCAAGATATCATTTCATTCGAGAGTGTGTGGATAATGGGCAAATCGAAGTTGAGCATGTGTCAGGTGTTGAGCAGAAGGCCGACATCCTAACCAAGCCATTAGCAAGGATTAAGTTCAAGCAAATGAGGAGCCTAATCGGAGTTCAAGAAATTGGTCTCCCTAATTCAAGTTGGAATTAAGGGGGTGATTGTTGGATAATTCCAAGCTTGTGGAAACTTAACATATTATTGGATGTTTAATATGTTAAGAGATAAACACAAAAAGGAAATCTAGAATAGGAAAGGAAGTTTTCTATTAGATTAGGTTTGTGTTTTCCATATCCCACATGTTAAAGGGAATTGTCATTCACTATAAATATAGACCTTATGGAGAGGTGTTCCATAAGAGATCTATGAGAAACATTGAGAGCTTTAATTTTGAGTAGTTTCTAAAGCAATAAGAGAGTTGTTCTTATTATCCTTTGTTCTAAGAGATCCTTCAGATTCACCGATCTCCGAGCTCTTGGTGAGTTTCTGTATTGGGTTAGGTTACAAAACCTGTATTGGTAGATAGTTACATCATTTATAGAGAGGCTACACAGTGATCACCACCTGCCAAAAATAGAAAAACACAGCATGTGATATATATATCTTTACCATTCGCAAAATATTGTATACGCTCTTTATTCTTGTATACTAAAAAATACATTCGTATGAATTTATTAAATAACTTTTGGGGGGCAGATGCATTTGAAATGAAGCATGTGCAGACGTACCCCACTCCAGTTACTCGATACAAATAATTGAAACCAATCGTAAGGAAATGGTCTTTTCATATTATAATTGTTTTGCTTGTGTGTTTGGTTACTCGACATCTTTCCAAACAATAACACAAGCCCCCTAAGGAGTCTCTCAAAACCAAGCCCAATCCACTTACACGTGCACCCTTCTTCCATGCATGCTCCATCACTGTTACACGCTTTATGAACACCCATGGACGGGTGAGACCACCTACACTGTTCAATATTTGTTATGTCTATTCCATGTATTTCATACAAATTGTTTGGTTGTAACAGTTTGAATCTAAGAAATCTTGAAACTCATATCAAATATAAATTTTTTGCAATCATGTTGCTTGAGGTTGATTAAGATTATATATTTTAACGGTGCTATTAAGATAAAATGATATACATTTACAAAAGAAAAACATGGAGTATAATTCAAAGTGATGATGCTAGAAATAGAATCCTAGAAACGGTGTGGGATGTGGTCCACTACCAGTAGGTAAGGAGGTCCACGAACTAATAATATAGACAACGCAATGAATTGCAAAACGATATATGAATCAATGAAGAATTACTATCTTTTCGAAATTACAAAGTAACTTTTTTAAAAAATATTAAAGTTCCTTTAAATGATATCCAATATCCTTTAAACTTAATCTGATCAACGCCGAAAGCTACTATATGATAAAAATGTATATAAATTTGTGGAGACTTGTCTGCATCAAATTCAATGAAACCATTGAACTTAGATAATAAATTCGACTTTAATTTACATCCAAAATAACAAAAGAAAACGTAACTTAATTTGGCGGATAGTAAAGAATAAATCATTTTCAGAAGCTACGAGTTGTAATTTGACAAAAACACCCTCAAATCATTGTTTGCAGAGTTTTTTTTTTTTTTTTTTGAGATAAGGTACAGATCAGAAACCACCTCTAGAAATCTAGCAATAGATCTCATCAAGAAGAAGATCTCCACCGGTAGGTCCTATTTACTCCCAACATAATGTCCCAGAACTTGCCACGTGGCGTTCGGTCTGAAAGGTTGCTGTACTGTTGTGCTTACAGAATCATTATCTCCCTTGCTGTAATCTCTCTCTCTTTATGCTTCTGTCACTTTCTGTCTGTTCCAAAAGAAGTAAAGAACCTTACCCATCTCTCTCTCTCCTTCTCTGTTTCTATTCATGTTTTTATGAGAGCTTCTTAAGAAGCTTCTTCTGGTCTTTGTGTTTATGTAGAGCAAGTGAGAGGAAAGAGAAAGGTTCAGGTTTCAATCTTCTTCAACTTCTGATTCGCCCAGAAGCTTTCCATATCTGGTCAGTGCTCTTATTCGGATTTGTGGTTTTAAAAGATGTTGCTATATTTGGAATATTATTTAAAAAATGAACTCATGTTCCTGCTTTTAGTTTAAATATCTTTTGTATGATTTAGTGTACTATTAAATATAATGATTGGAGTTGGGATTATAAAATTATATTTATGCTCCTCTGTATCTCTTCTTAATCATAAGTTATGATTAGATATGTTCACTTATATATATCTTAATATAATATTGGAGGTTGATTATAAAAGTCTTTGATATGTCTCCAGAGATCTGACATGGAACACCAAGGTTGGAGTTTTGAGGAGAATTACAATTTGTCCAATAATAGCAGATTTATAAGGTAATAGAATGTTTAATCTAATTTATTCATTAATTAAAAAAGGACTATATAATAATAGTCTCTGAGTGTGTATATGTGTAGGCCACAAGATGAACTAGTAGAATTGTTATGGCGAGATGGGCAAGTGGTTCAGCAGAGCCAAACTCATAGAGAGCAAACCCAAGCCCAAACTCAGAAACAGGATCATCAACAAGAAACCCTAAGTTCCAACACCTTTCTTGAAGATCAAGAAACAGTCTCTTGGATCCAATACCCTCTAGATGAATCCGAAGACTTCTCCTCACATTTCTTCTCAAATATAGACCCCATCCAGAGACCCGCTTCAGAGTCAGAGACGGTTAAGCACGAGGCCGGTCCTAACCCTCCTGATCAGATCATGCCTCCTCCTAAGTTTAGGTTAACGGATTCATCATCAGGAGTCAGGGAACTAGGAAAGGAACAGTACTCAGTGGTGACCGTTGGACCAAGCCACTGCGGGAGCAACCAATCTCAAACCGATCTCGATGTCTCGTTGACTCATGATCAAAGTAAAACTACCGATGAGCGGCTCTACCCGAACGCAAGTTCATCATCAGGTGGCTCCTCTGGTTGCAGCTTCGGCAAGAACAACAAGGAAATGGCTTGTGGAACAAGCATCACAACAGACCGTAAGAGAAAACATATAATGGACACTGATGAATCTGTGTCTCAGTCAGATGTATGCTTTAGTTTTTTTTTAACTCATGATGATAAGTTCTTGAAACGTTTTCTTGGTCCATTTCTCATTGTTCTTGAAACGTTTTACAGGCTATTGGTAATAACAATTCTAACCAACAATCAGGATCAACCCGAAGAAGTCGAGCAGCTGAAGTTCATAATCTCTCCGAAAGGGTATTTTTTTCAGTTCGTCGTGTATATATTATCATATACTCCGATAAATTCACATATTAAAAAAAACACATTAATTTCTTTTCATCATAAATTTTTCTATTATCAATTTTCATTAAAGTTATACAAATAAAAATTCAGTAAACTTGCTTATTTTCTTGAAGTTATTATTTATTTTAAACTAAAATATCCATTTTATCGGAATGGATTAAGGTAACAGATACTAAACTTTCTATTGTTAATTATATTAGAGGAGGAGAGATAGGATCAATGAGAGAATGAAGGCTTTGCAAGAACTAATACCTCACTGCACTAAAGTAAGTTATAAACTTGAATTTGATATGGGGACTAAGTATTGATTAAGTTAAAAGAACTTGATGTAACTCGGGTTTGTTTTTCTTTGTAGACTGATAAAGCTTCAATTTTGGAGGAAGCCATAGATTATTTGAAGTCACTTCAGTTACAGGTTCAAGTTATGTGGATGGGAAGTGGAATGGCTGCTGCTGCTGCTGGAGCGGCTCCTGTTATGTTCCCTGGGGTACCGCCTCCTCCACCGTTCATCCATCAGGTGCATAGCCCGGTACTGTTGCCTAGATTTCCTGTTATGGACCGGTCTGCGATTCAAAACAATCCCGGTTTAGTTTGTCAGAACCCGGTACAAAACCAAGTTTTGTCTGATCGGTTTGATAGATACGTTGGCCTATTCCCACAGATGCATGCTGCCTCTCAGGTAAGACTCATACGTTAAGTAGTTCAGATATATATATATATATATATTAGAAGGGCCGGATATGGGTATAAACATTTTTAAAAAAAAAATTAATAAAATTTTAAAAAGTAATTTGAGAGTTTATCCATATATAAAAACCTTCTAAAAGTTTTCAATCAAAGGTTTCACTAGATTTACAAAAATCAGGCTATGGGATATAAGAATTATACTAACTAAATAGGATGGCTTAGAGAAAGATTCAAACGATGTCGTTTACCTTATACGTTTGTGGTTTGATAATAATGCAGCCGATGGAGATGTTGAGGTTTGGTTCTCCGGCGGGACAGGAAAATCAACGTACGTCTGCGCCGACGAAGACCACCGACGTTCCTCGTTAGGGCCACTAAGCGGCTGTGGCATTTTTTTCTCTTGTGGTTTGCTTGGTTGTTGGGGCATTCTTCGTTATTTGTATAATCTTCAATTCTGAACATAGTTTAAAACGTTATTTTCTGTATATGCGAGTTTATGCATGTTAACCTTAATGTCAAATGACATGAGCTTTTTGTAATCGTCCCAGAAGCATAAAATGTGAAATGCATGTTTGGTATGTGGTTCATATTTCTCTAATAAAATTATGCATTTGTCTAAATAGTTGAAAATGTTTTTGAAAAATGAATTGTTTTGATAAAAAAAGCTAGAAAACCCATGTTTTCCATTAATTTTGTTCTACGTTCCCCTAAGAAAAACAAAAACATTATCTAGCTCCAAGAAGTACATGTAGATAGAGATATGGCTGAAGTTTGATACATTATTGATCTTTTATGTTGTCATATTGTTGTTTTGTCGATTATTTAATTACATGTAGAGATGAAAAAGCAAGCAAGCTACATGTGAAGGAGCAGAGTTCAGTGAAAGCTATCTGTCATTTGTCAAACATCGACAATTTAAGTTGTTAGTCATGTGCTCCACTGGAAAAAAAAAAACATTTTAGCAATAATTGAGTAAGTTGCAAAAAAAAAAGCAATTATTGAGTTTAACATCTTAGACATTTCTTTATGCTTTGTTTATTATTTCACTTATATCTCACTTTTCAAATAGTCGACCTAAGTGAAAAAAACAATAGAAACAGCTAAGTAGATACAAAAAAAAATCTAAGTTAAATGCCAAAGGTTAGATTCACATATTCAAATATGATTATACATACTTGAATATTAAACACTAAAAGGTATACTAAACTTACTTCATTTTTTCTATTTTCTCCTGAAGCTCTCAACTACTTCTACGAGTTTATCAAAGATGAATTTTTCTTAGTTGCCAATTGAAAATCTTAGTTGCCAAATAGAACCGTTACACAAACAAAAAATCTGATATAACAACAACAATAAGAGAAAAACTTGTGAACTATTACTGCTTATATTCTTTTTTACTATCAAGTTTTAGGTTTTGAGTGTTGTTTTAGCATATTATATATATAGTTTGATATGTTTTAGTGATTGCTTAACTCGTTTGTCTTTGTCCCATCCAATTGCATATATTTTAATAGTAAGAACAAGCTATTGGTGTTAACATCGAAGTAACATATAACAAATTTGTACAATTTATATAACCACCATTTAAGTTAAACTTACTGTGAATTTGTTGACTTTTTATAAATAAATAATTTTGTTTGTTTAACAAATCTAATAGTTTGTCATGGCATAAATGAAATTTATCTGCGTGAAGATGATTGAGTATTTCGCTAACAACCACTTTTGTCTTCATACTATAATATACATAACCGTAGATATTAAGTGCAAAATGTGCATTGGAACTCAATTTTTTCCATCAGTATGACTTTCATTAACTGTAAATCATTCAATATGGTTTCATCTCGCGGATTAATATAACACATTAATTCAAAGATATCTTCTCAGTTTCATAGTTAATAACATTTGAAAGAATACAAAAAAATCACATACTAATGAATATGTTAAATTGTTTTGATATGTTTTGTATTATCATGTTTGAAGTTTTAAGCGGAGGATAAAAAATCACACCGGAAAGATTATTGTAAAAGTTCCATCTTCAATTCTAACCAAATTCATATAAAGTCATTAAGATTATTTAGAAATTGAAGCGCTCTTTTTTTGTTAAAGATTTTTAAGAATCAAATGCATGACTGATATTGGCCTGGGTATGTTTAGAACTCTTCAAATTTAGTTAGATAATTGATATACAACGATTTATTAGATTTATGTCTAACAGTTATCTCCTTACTTTTTAATATTGTCCACAAAACTACTAACAAACTCTTTGAATTAAGATTGCATGAATTAATTTATCCATCTCAACCTCTATGTGTTCATGTTCATTATGTCCAAAATGCCAACACACACATCATTATGTTTTCCATCTCTCCCTTCATTTGTCTACCCATTGATGTATATGTTGTATGTTATTGTGCATATATTTATCTTTTTGTCCTATTTATTCATTTCAATGATCTTTTTTATATGTAAAATATAGTAAAAATTATATATACAATATACAATATCTTTCACCCAAAAATTCATATTCAATATATAATATAAAATTCAGATATCTAAAATACATGCATTAATAACATAAATCGTGAAATAGTGAATTCAGAAATACTATAATATCGGAATAATAAACCTAAGTTATTTCAATGTCTGACTAAAATCATGTAAAATATCTAATTATCCCATATAAAATATCATGAGGAAACTATTTGTAAACACTAGATATTGTGGTGACAACTGAAACTAAACAACACGCCATCTTCCAAACAAACGCCACATTAAAACTCATACGCACTCTCATCTAAACTAACAATTACAAATAGTCCAACCATGCAAGTTGAACGGTGTAACCCGAATTGATGTTCTCTCTTCATTAAAAGTTATATAGAAATGTATCTATTGTACTATTATTATTTCTAAGAAGCAATTTAAATTATAAAATACTCTAATAATATTATTAAATATTCTAAAACTAGTTGAAGACAAATAAACCAAATCAGAAAATACGAACCAACTCGATCTGACAAAATTAAATTTGAACCAAAACGAACTCGTCATAATACCAAATGAATATTGTTTTACGGTATTTCAAATTATGTGTTTTATCCAAACCAAATTCGAATGGATATAAAAAAAGTTTGAAATTCAAAATCTTAGAAAATTTTATACCAAACTCGAACTCAATAATAAGTATTCAAAATACTCTAAGTACCTAAAATAAATATTTATTACATGAACAATTAATTCAAATACTTAGTATCATATATATTTAGTGAATTGTTGAGTATCCAAAATACTCTAAATGCTATTGTTTAAACTTGTCAAATTGGTGAACTAAAGTGTATATTTTTGAAACACAAACAAGTATCCGGGTAACTGAAATTTGATATAGCCGAATCTAAAATTAATACGAGTTCAACTAAGTTTGCGGTGTATTACAATATTCAAACCAAATCAGAAAAAAAAGTTAACCAACTCTAAATCAAACTTTAAAAATGTTCGGTCAAATTTCATATCTCCAAGAACCCAAATCTGATTTTATCAAAACCGAACACGATTGGACACTCAAACACTCATACCTATCTCAAACAATAGCGTATCTTCTATAGTGATGATTAATTATAGTAGCAATCAAATGGTTCAAACTTGAAAACATTAAATTATTTCTTTCTAAAAGTTTGCAATAAATATAATAGATATACTTAGATAGGTTCCACTGAAATCTAATACATAGATATATTACCCTTTTAATAGATAACAGTAAGGTTTGTTTGGAAAACGAATCAGTAAAATAAGTAACAAATGTTGACAAAAAAATTAAGTAGCAAAAAGTTAATTAAAATGGTTAATTAATAATAATATAATACATACTGATAAATATTTTTTATTATTAAAAATTAAATTTTAAAAAATACTCTATGATAATTTTAAAGAAATTTTATTACAAAAATATTTTTCAAAAATAAAAATAAACAAAATAAATTTTATTAAAAATTATAAATATAAATTTATACTCTTTGGATTAAGTAATCTAGATGTAAGGTTTATAGTTTGAAGTGAGGTATAAAATTTTAAAAAGTAAAATCAATATTAAAAAAATTAAAATAAAAAAAATATTTCAATTTTTAGGATTATTTTTATAACAAAAATTTAAACAAAGATATTTGAGAGAACTTAATATAAATAAAACCTAAAGTTTTTTATTATTATATAAATCACCTACTTTACCCGAGTTCAGGACTCTTGTCTCGAAGTCTCTGTTTTTTTTTCGTTCAATTCTCTGTTATTGTAGCTCCTTGTCTCTAGTCTCCATTGTTTCGCTTGAATAACTCATCGGATCATCGTTGATCGTAAAAGAGAAGCCGCATGAATTTGTTTGGGAGGCTGATTTGTTCATCTTCGATTTCGAGCCACTTCACGACTTGTCTTCTCATTTTCATCCTTCATTTTTCTCCCCAGCGTAATAGTAGTAGTAATAATAATAATAGTAATCGTAACTCTAATAATCTCGAAAGTAATCGTTTGATCAAAAATTGAAAAAAAATCATGGAGTCGAGGAAAAACTCTGTTCGTCAAATGCGTAGAGGTATTCTATTCTTTTAACCGACCACTCTGTTTCATTGTTGGTTGTAACCGTTGATGTTTTGTAATAAAAAAATAAGTTTTTTTTTTTTTTTTTTTTTCAGGTGGTGAGAGGATGAAGACAAGGTCACCGTCTGTGATAGTTGTCGGAAGTGGTTTTGCTGGAATCTCAGCTGCTCGCACTCTTCAAGATGCTTCCTTTCAGGTTTGTTTGTTTTATTACAAAACCCAATGCAGTTTCATGTTTGAGAACAGTCATGTGTTCTTCTAAAATGATCATCATTGCTTTCTCAATGTGTTTTAGGTTGTTGTACTGGAGTCACGTGACAGGATTGGTGGACGTGCTCACACTGATTACTCATTCGGTTTTCCTGTTGATCTTGGTGCATCATGGTAAATCTCACAAAGGTCTTTGATCTTTTGGTTTGGTTAAGTTCTTGGTTACCTTTGCTAACTCTGCAGCATACACAGGCTGCATGGAGTGTGCAAAGAGAATCCTCTAGCACCATTAATTGGGAGACTAGGATTGCCCTTGTATCGTACCAGTGCTGACAACTCGGTCTTGTATGATCATGATCTTGAAAGGTCTGTTTGCATTTTTTTGTAATCTTGATTCCACTATATTCTTATTTAAAACTCAAGGTTTGGTTTCTTTAGCTATGCTCTGTTTGATATGGATGGGAATCAAGTTCCTCAAGAGTTAGTGAGAGAGGTTGGCATAACATTTGAGAAGATTCTGGAAGAGGTATGTAACTTTCTTCTTTCATATACTGATTGTTAACGCTCAGTCTTAACTAGATTCTTCTTTTGAAAATGCAGGTCAGTAAAGTCAGGGATGAGCAGGATGCAGACATGTCAATATCTGAGGCTTTCTCAATTGTGTTTTCAAGGAAACCCGAGTTGAGGTTAGAGGGGCTTGCACACAATGTGCTTCAATGGTACGTGTGCCGCATGGAAGGTTGGTTTGCTGCCGATGCTGATACCATCTCTGTACAGTGTTGGGACCAGGTTAGTTACATTCTCTTACTCTTGGAGTTTAAGCACAAACTGTTTCTTGAAACATCACCAAACATGTGCAGGAGGAAATGCTTCCGGGTGGGCACGGTCTTATGGTTAGAGGGTATCGTCCTGTCATCAATACCTTGGCCAAAGGGCTTGATATTCGACTAAACCATAGGTAAACCGCAAAGCTCTGATATATATTGTATTCCTACTAGACAGTACAGACCACTAGTATGGCTTCATCTTTGCTTGGTCAAATAGCAGCACCTTTGTTTCCAGCTAGAATCGAACCTAGGACGATGATTTTATGCTTTTCTCCAAGTCTACCTTACCACTAGTCTATCACCATTTGGTTTCTTTGCATATTTTTCAAGAGTTGTGGCATATTCTTATGTTTATTTTGCTTCTCAGGGTTACTAAGATCGTAAGGCAGTATAATGGAGTGAAAGTAACGACAGAAGATGGTGAAACATTTGTTGCGGACGCTGCAGTAATAGCTGTTCCTCTCGGTGTCTTAAGATCTGGAACAATAACATTCGAACCAAAGCTACCAGATTGGAAACAAGAAGCAATTAACCAACTCGGAGTAGGAATCATGAACAAGATCATACTTCGTTTCGAGAAAGTCTTCTGGCCACAAGTAGAGTTACTAGGAGTAGCTGCAGAAACCTCCTACGGTTGCAGCTACTTCTTGAACCTGCACAAGGCCACAGGTCACCCGGTTCTGGTCTACATGTCGGCTGGTCAGCTCGCCAAAGACATTGGGAAAATGTCTGATGAAGCAGCTGCGAGTTTTGCCTTCATGCAACTCAAGAGAATCTTTCCGGATGCTATGGCTCCGGTACAGTATCTAGTGTCGAGGTGGGGATCTGATGTGAACTCATTGGGGTCTTATAGCTACGATGTTGTGGGTAAACCTCATGATCTCAACGAGAGGCTTAGGGTTCCAGTGGATAACTTGTTCTTTGCTGGTGAAGCTATGAGCTCGAGCTTCGCTGGCACGGTTCATGGTGCTTATTCAACAGGACTAATGGCGGCTGAAGATTGCATGATGCGTGTGTTGGATCTGTTTCAGCTTGTGATGAGTGAAGAAGGACCTGCCTCTGTTCCGCTGCTTATATCTCGTCTCTAAACTCCACCATTGCCTATCAGTCTATGCTCTGTTCTGGTTCTGCTATCTATTTCTATTGATTACTAGAAACACATGAAGTGATTGTCTGGAAAACAATAACTATTCTGGTGTCGAATCGTACTAAACCTTTTTCCAGTGTTTTTATTCAATAATTTGATCTTTATTTCCTTGTGATATATTTATGTGACAATCATCTTTGAGAATTCAAGTTTTTTTCTTCTTTTTTAAATGTTAATTGGAATAAATAAAGGACACAATTGATAAAATAATTTTAATCTAAGATGTACGTAAAAATTACAACAAATTATTTTATAATTTGATCGAAGTTGGAAATTCGAAAAAAAAAGAATTTAACTCACCCACACATTGTTTTTAATTTTATATTTTTTAATTGCCAAAAATTTTTCAAATATATAAGTTGACAACCATTATACATAATTAACATACAAAAATTGTCGTATAATTGGGATAAAAAAGTTATTTTGACATTTTTGAAAAAGTTGCTCATTTATTTATTATTTTCTGTTAAATCTTTGAAAAATTTTCACTTCTGAATCTCAATTTTGGGATTTGGTGAGAAAGATTTTTTTTTTTTAAATTATCCTTAAAAGAAAGATTTTAGAAATTTAAAATGTTTAAATGAGAAAAAATAATTTTTTATTAGAGTAAATATTGTAGTGATTAATTAAAGGTTTGACTGATGTAAATACATCGGTTACGGATATGATTAGAGAAATTTGTGAAATATGGGCGTTTGCGATTTTAACCGTTATTAAACGATTTACACGACTGGTATACCGATTAGAAATTGGTATTTATACAAAGTACTTATAACTTGTTGAATATCAAATACAACAACGATTTATTAATAAATTAACAATATTAAAATTTATAATTATAAAATATTTAAAGTCATGTTATTATAATAAATATATATTGTATTTATACAAGCACAATATTTATATAATCATAGTATTAAATTTAATTAGATATTCTATTTTAATATATAATTTTGAAAAAAAGAAATTAGATTTATTTATTTTCTTATCACTATTCACAACTGCAAATAGTACCTGCAACATGCTTTAGATTTTGAGAAATTTGAAACGGTTTAAAACGATTTATATCATTTTTGTGATTGTTGTAAATACCAACAACCATTATCACTCGTAAAAGCTATAATTATAGATGGTATCGAGAAAACTAGTCGGAACCTAATTGTGTATTTGAAATTGTTTCACTAAAATTACTTTCATACCGTTTTCAGCATAACATAGCTGATTGTATAATATGATTGTATAATAGTTTGCATTCTATAGTTTTGTATGATCAACATTGTAATTTCGTAATTTCGATATGTTTTAGTCGAATTTTTATTGAAATAGCTTGATAACAAAAATATGAAATTCAAGGGTCCAATATTGCAAAAGAGAAATAAAAGAGCTGTGTATTGCAATTATTACTATATTTAGGGGTAAAAAGATAAATACTGAGGTTGGGATAAGAGTGTTTATCCTCTCTCTCTCGAGTCTCTCTTCTCTGTATAGCTCTCCGACTATGGCGATAACAATGGCGTCTCTCTCCTTCCCATCTTCACTCCACAAACCAACCTTATCCTCCTCACTACTCACTCCCACCTTCCTCCCATCGAAAGCCTCTTCCTTTCTCACCAAATCATCCCCCAAACCCAAACGACCCTTCGTCGTCTCCATGTCCATGGAAGCCGGAATCGGCGTGATGGCCTCAAAGCTCGGCATGATGAGTTTCTTCGAACCAGACGGAACCGTAGTTCCCGTAACCGTCGTCGGGTTCCGCGAAGGCAACATCGTGACCCAAGTCAAAACCTTAGCCACCGACGGATACGACGCCGTTCAAGTCGGGTACCGTCGTGTCCGCGACAAGAAGCTGACGAAGCCCGAGACGGGTCACCTCCAAAAAGCCGGTGTGATCCCGTTGAGGCATCTCCAGGAGTTTCGGTTAACGAACGTTGAAGGGTTCGAATCGAACCAGAAGCTTGTCTTTGAGGAGATATTTAAAGAAGGTGATCTTGTTGATGTTGCTGGGACGACGATAGGGAAAGGGTTTCAAGGAGGGATTAAAAGGCATAACTTTAAGAGAGGGCAGATGACTCATGGTTCCAAGAGTCATCGAGCTTTGGGGTCTATTGGTGCTGGGACGACGCCTGGGAGGGTTTATAAAGGGAAGAAGATGCCTGGGAGAATGGGAGGGACGAGGACGAAGATTAGGAAGCTTAAGATTGTTAAGGTTGATAAGGAGTTGAATGTTGTCATGATTAAAGGGGCTTTGCCTGGTAAGCCTGGGAATCTCCTCCGTATAACTCCGGCCAAGATCGTCGGAGTTAATATTCCTAAGAACTAGTGGATAAGAGACAAGACTCAACTCTTGTCTAATGTTTGTATTGCATTGCTTTTGACTTCGTTCAGTTTGTGGATTTTTGAGTTTAATTCCATAGTGTTATGTTGACAACAGACAAGACTCGTTCTTGTGTTATGTTGTATGCACTTCTTTTGACTTTGTTCAGTTTGTGGATTTTGAGTTTAAAATCAAATTGTGTTATGTTGACAAGAGGCAAGACTCACTCTTGTGTTAACATTTCCAAAAACTAATGGACAAGAGACAAGGCTCAACTCTTGTGTTATGTTGTATTGCATTTCTGTTCACTTAGTTAAGTTTGTGAATTTGAGTTTAAAACCATATTGTGTTATGTTGACAAGACACAAGACTAGACTCTTGTGTTATAATGTATGCATTTCTTTTCACTTGGTTCAGTTTGTGGATCTTGAGTTTAAAACCATATTGTGTTATGTTGACAAGACACAAGACTCACTCTTGTGTTTAACTTTACCAAGAGGCAGGACTCAACTCTTGTGTTAAGTTGTATGCATTTCCTTTGACTTCCTTCAGTTTATGGATCTTGGGTTTAAAACCATATTAGTTTAAATAATGAAACAATAACAAATCTTTGTGAAAAAAAATGGTTTAAAGAATGGTTGAGAAGCTTTCAATAGGATCAGATTCTTCAAGCATGGAAGCAGCTTGGAAGCAATCAGTAGCATCAGCTGTACGTCCATCATACTTATGAACCATTCCTAAGTAATACCAAGCTTTCCTGTTTGTTGGATCAATCCTCAACGCATCAGACAACAAGCTTCTCGCCACAGGAAGTGTTGGTTGATGATCTTTCCCTCTTTCACACAACAACGCTCCAACTGCTACTTTGCAAGGTACCGATGATTCGTCTAGTAATAAACCATCCAAGAAAGCAGCTAAAGCGGGTTTAAACTCCTTTCTTCCTTCCCACATTCGACCTGAACATGCCAGGATACGATCCACATTGAGCAAATTAAGAAAGTGACTTTAAAGAGATTTAGTTAGTTCTTGATTCTTACCTTCTGTATGCAGCATCGAAGCAGAGTATTGTTTAAGCTCGCCGGCTTTCTTCAGACAGACTTCTACATCGTTCCAATGTGAAAGGCTTGAGTAAAGATAAGCTAAGCCATGCCATACTTCAAACTCATTCACTTTGTCTTCCTCCATCTGTTAAATTTGTAAAAAAAAATAAGAATAAAGGTTATGATGATCTCAACAGAACAGGACAGAACAGAGATTTGGTAACCTGTGAAATAGTTCTGAGCGGTCCGAAAGATTTCCTTTGCGCTTGAACCAACGCTAGAAGGTAACGGTAAGTCTCAACTGCTTCTGTTGGATTTGACTGAGAGATTTTCAGCTTTGCTTTAAGTCTTAGTAAAGGTCCTTGATCCCACTTTGCGGTTTCATCTAAAGCAGCATCAGTCACAACCTCAGCTTCTGAAAACCGTTGCTGAGCAGACAAGACAAGAGCCAGAAACCTCCACCCTTTTAACACTGACCCTCCAGTTGCATCTATGAACTCTTTGGCGTAACGTGAAGCAGCTTTTAAGTTCCGTTGCTCAGCGTATTGAACACCTAGCTCAAAGATCAAGTCAGGATTGTTGTGCTCAAACGCTATAGCTCCATCTAATGCTTTCAATGATTCTGACTGAAGCCTAGACCTTTCGAAATCCGACGTGGGGACTTTAGCTTGTTTCCCTAAACAAAGTCCTAACATCCTCAAACCAACTCCTTTCAAATGCTCATCCATCCCTTGAGCATTGTTTACAGCTCTCTCCGCGTATCCCGCACCTTCTGCAGCTAAACAAGGCTCTTCACTGCAAAGCTTAGCAGCTAGCAAAAGCGCCACGAGATCATCAGGCTGTTCATGTTTATGCAGAGACTTTCTAAGAAGGTTAACCGCAGCACTGGTTTGACCAGCTGCGCTATAACAAAGAGCCAAGTTGTTCCAACGCTCAACACGGGTAAACACACCAGGCATCACTTCTTCAAGCTGCTTGGCGAGTACTGAGGTCTGACTACATAAAGATAAACCAAAGGTAAGATGTTCGATAACAGACGGATCCCATTTCGCTTTCCCGGTGTTGAACTTCTTGACAAGAATCATCAGAAGGAGAATGGCTTCTTCCAAGTTGTTTCTAGGTATGTAAGAGCCTTCCACCTGAGAACCTAAGCTCGGTGGACTCGCTTCTACACCAGAATGTAGAAGAAAGACTGCGAACTCTTTCTGTATCCTTGCACAAGAGTCGTTATCAAGATTCCACTGGCTTAAAAGCGCACGTCTATAAGCAGATATAGCTTCTTGATAATCACCAGACTCTTTCCATAGCGCTGGAAGTAACTCCACGGCGTGGCTAACGGTTTCTTGAAGTCTTGTGTCAACTTGAGCATCAGATATTCCTTGCTGGAAGATTTTCTCAACAGAATCAAGAACACTTTTGCATTCTCTTGCAGCCTCTGCAGATTAAAAAAACAGTAAGGAAAGATTCATAGTCTTACAAAATGTTAATTAATATCAAGAGGACTTACCGGTTGTTCTACCAAGCTTTTGAAGTGACTTGGCTTTCAAGTAGACAGCTTCAAGCACTAAGCTAGCAGCATGCTGTGATACTGACTGCTGCGGTGGCTCGCGAGGCCGGTTTTTCTTAGTAACAGGTTTCTCAGGCGGAGGAGCAGAAACCTGTAATCTTTGGATGGCTGCTTGAAGATCAATTCCTTCAAAGAGACGAAGCGCGCCTTCTACATTCCCTCTTTGGTACTCTAATCTTCCAAGAAGTGCTCTTGCTTCCTGTAACCATCAAAAACTGAGAGACAACAAATCATTTATTCTGAGAGTTTGGAAGATTACAAAGAAACAAACCTCGGAGTTGAGTGATAAGCCTTCTCTCAAAGAGGACTCAGCATCTTGGATGTTTCCTTCATCAAGCTTTGCTTCAACTTCAGTTGTTTTCATGAATAGCCCATTTGCACAAAGTTGCCGAGTAATCTCATCTTCTCTGTTCTCACTAAACTCTGAGGATTGATTCTCGAGCATTGTTCAACCTTTTTTATAGACTAAAACCGCATCAAATATCTCTATCCTAACATCAATCCACCTTAGCTAGAAACTGCATCAATTGAAAAAATAAAACAACTCATTCCACAAGTTAATCAAACATTTATCATTGAGTTGAGTCAACCCAGTTTCCTTTGTTCACTAAGAATCAAAAATTGTAAAAAAGACAAAAAAAGGAGAAGAACATATCTAAAGTAAACACTTTTGTGCAAAACATGAAAGGACCCACCAAAACAAAACCTTTAAAGACACAAAAAGGTCTTCACCTTTAGGAATCATTACCTTAAAAACAATTCGAGACAACATTCTCTTTGATCTGTTGTTCTTTACATCAGCAAGACATATATATATATACATTTTGATAAAATGGATTTTCTAATTTCTTTTGTTAAATCAAAAGAACAATGTTGATTCAAAGAGACTAAACCAACAATGAAACTTGAATCTCAGATCATGTCATTTCGATCAGGGGACAAAGCCAATTTCAATGTAATGAAAAATCTACCGTACGAACGAGCATACTGTTCCAAGGAAATCCGATTGAATCAACGGTGCACTCGCGGCGAGGAATCGGATCTGAGCACCGGGGAAAAAAAAGTCAAAATGTGAATCTGTTTTGACGAATAAAAGAGAAACAAAAAAAAAAGAGAGGAGACTTTTTTTGATTATTCGTCTAATTATTATTATAAGAATGTTTATGTCTAAAAAGCTAAGGCCATGATTAACCCGAGTCTCTTAAGGTGGGGTTCTTAACGTAAAATTTGTCTTTTTAATTTTTTTTTTTTTTTTTACATTTTTCCCGCTAAGAGACGGCTCTTATGGTTCTTATTTAAGAGACAGTTCTTAGGTTTTTTTAGTTAAAAGCTAAGATACGTCTCTTAGAAAATCTAAGAACCCCACCTTAAGAGACCGCGGTTAATCCTGTTCTAAAAGCGAAGGGAGTGCTAGAAGCCGTACGTGGCTCGGATGTTGTAGGACGTGATCCTGTGATAGAGAGACATACCTGTTTTTTTTTTTTTTTTTTGAACAGAAAACTGTTTTGTCTAAATACTTTTTTTATTAGGGGTGGCCTTCGGATATTACAGATTCTCATGTATTTTGGTATAGTGATTTAATATCGTTCTGATAGTTCTACACTTTGGGTCGAGTTTGAATATTTTAAATTTGGATATTTTTAGTTCGGGTTAAATTAATTGGGGTTGGATTCGGATATTTAGTTTTTGAAAAAAAATAAATTATTCATTTTTTTTTTTGTATTTAAAAATATATTTTTAACTTAACTAATTTTTAATTTTTAATAGAACAATTAAGAGGTTTGACGACAAAAAAATAAGAACAAAAAGTCACTAATTTAATTGTATTTTTGAAATTTTTGAATGCAACTTTTATTAATGCACGAAATAAGAATTTTTAAGTGAATTGTCCAAAACTATATATATATATATATAATCTGATCTTAAGTCATTTGGAACATCAATATAAATATTTTGGAAAAAAAAAGAACTAAACTAGAAATATATGGTTAATTATACATATATTTTGTTATCTTTAGGTATCCATTCGGGTTCGGGTACGGGTAAAGTAGTTTATTATGTAGATATGTTTGTATTGTAGGGGAAAAAGTGTCATTTCACAATGATAAAACTTTTTTGTCCTGTAAAAAGCTCACTCTTTTTATGATCGCTTTAGTCATAAAAACCCGACTAATCCTGAAAACCAAAAACAAAAACTAGTTGCTTAATCAACTCAATGGGAATTAAACCTAAAAAAACCACTAGGCCAACTCTGCGTTCATGCCTTCATTCTTCTTTTATGGTCAGCAAAACATAGATTTACATCATATTTACACCATCTTCCATGAAATTATATCATTCGTTTTCTGATCTATCGCTAGTTTAGCAAAAATGTCTACTTGCTGTACAATAGCATAAATAACATAAGAATGAAAATACATTTTAGCATAAATAGCGACCCTTGTTAATGGGCCTGAACTTGTTAAATGTTTGTGTGTTCTCTTTCTCTTCTCTCTCACATTCTCTTATGCAAAGCTCCATCTCTGCATGAATCTGTTCTGGATCTTTAAGTTAACACAAACAGAGTCTTGTCTGTTCAAGGAAATCTTAACAGTACCGGACCAATGTTGCTTAAGTTGCTTAAGCCAATGTTTCTTTGATATCTCGAAGCATTTGAAAGTTGAGGAACAGGTAGTGTTCGCTTCTTACATGGATTTGTCTTTAGAGATGTGACTATAACTGCGATGTGAGCTTCTTGTTTTGATTCACTCTTGTTGATGAATGTTTCTTGGTTTCTGTGAAACTTTTGGGATATGATGACAAATATACAATATCTCTTAGGCTAATGCTCTGCAGATATAAATGTATTTGCACGTCAGTCTGATCCCGTTATAGATCGCGTAAGGAGTTAAATGCACATTCATCCCTTCGTTTATTTCATGATAAGAGTATGGGAAGTGATGATTAGATATATCAATATGTCATAGGCACATATGCAATGCTGAACAACATATTTGCACGTCAGTCTGATCCCATTATGTACCCATCATTATTGTTGTAGCATAAAGCTTAATGCATATATTTCATGTTCTTTATTCCTTTTTTTTCTTACTTCTTCCATGATAGAGTCTTGGAACTGTGATAAGATATCGATATTTTATAAGCATATGCAATGCTGAACCTAATATTTCACGGTTAGATATGATTGTGCTCGACATGCACACAGATGTCAAGGGGTTTTCATTATTCACATTGCCCCAAGTCAGGTTTGTTTCTCCACTTTACAGCAAGTTGCCTTCATCATGCTTCACTTATATTTTTGAGTTAAGAGTGCTGCAAAAGAAATTATATTCTAGGAATTTTTGCAGAGATGAGTTTTGGGATTTGTATAAGAACTGCTTCCACCAGAGAGTACTAGAAGGAAGTCTACGTATTTTGTCTGTATGGTCCAAAGCCACCAGCTCCAAAGCTTAAGAACAATAAGAAACAGAGACGAAACCAGCATTGAACTAACTTGTGAGAGATACATTGTTTGTGTTAATTAGTGTTCTTTTGGCCTAAAGTAGTGCACTAAAGATTCACTTAGAATAAGGATCCTCTCAATGTCAAAGAAAGATTACACTCTCTCCATTAATAATATGTATATCTATATTTCTACTTCAGTCTCTTAGTAATGTTAATGTGTGCTGGTAGTGTGGGTTTCTCCAATATATGGTTGGGTGGGCAGAAGATCCCATAAATGCAGAAAATAGTGTTTGTTAATTAGTGTTATTTTGGCATAATGCACTAATATTCACTGAAAAAGGAGAATTCTCACAAAGTCAAATCAACAAAAAGAAAACATTGGGGATGCTTAGTAAGTGATTGTGAGTGTTTTTTGGACAGTTTTTATTTTTTTTCTCAGCCAATTTTATTACTAATTATGTTTTATTATGAAAATCTAAAGTTACAGTTCAAACTTTAAACAGAAAATATAAAAGCTCTAGAAATCAATTTTCCTGCAGCTTTATATTTAATACTTGTAAAACTTTGAAATAATCTACAAAATAAATTTTAAAAGTTAAACCCACAAAATATGCATTTTAAATTTTAGATAAAAAAAACTAAAACTACCGCATCTACCAATCAAATCCATTATCTCTATATAAATATTATGTATAGTTGCTGAAAAAAAAAACAATGTGTATATGTATAAATCTCCTATCTCTCAGATGTATGTGTGTTAGCCATTTCTCCAATAGATAGTGGGGAAGAAGATCCCATAAATGCAGAAAATAGTGGAAACACCACCCATAGAGCTTCTAGATGATTGACTTTTTAGAAGATTCCATTAAACAAGAAACATTCATAGTTGTCTTTTTAAGTTTTGTGAAAGATGATAGATGCTTAATGATCCCATTATAACTTATAGTTTTAAGATAATGTAAGACTGCTTATGGCTTTGCCTTCGCGTAAACAGTTCTATCTGGATTTTGTTGCTTCTGATGACGCCCGAACTTCATGACTAGTACACATTAGTCTTAAGATATTTGATTATCAATAAATATAAAAAGATTGAATTTGTTAATCAAATGAAATAAGTGGGTATTATAAATCCTATTTTTCTTAGTGTTTATTGTTTGTCAACTTTACGTTTTCCTAATGAAAGATAATTATACTATTAAGTCTTGTAATCACTCAGTTTAACCAAAAACTGGATCATTGTCTACCATATATAGGGTTAGGTAGGTTGCACGAAAGCTTCATCGGATATTCGCTTTCTGTTTTGGAATCAAAATCGAAACTTTGTAAAAACTTATGGAATCTCGTTTTCAAAACGTTTATGAATAATATATTTTAAAATACGTTGAAAACTTACAATTCTGTCTTGAAATCACACTTCCATTTAAAAAAACTCTAATTTCATAAATAAAATAAAAATATAAAAATATGTTTTTATGTAAAACCTAAAATTAAAGAATATTAAAATAGAGAAAATAGAAATATGCAATATTAAAAGTAATATTAAACTTATTTTTGTGTAAGTTTACTTATTAGAAATATAGCATATATATTCAAATATATTGTGTCAAATTTTTTAAAATATTAAAAATAATTAATTTGATAGTAATTTTTTTATCAACTTAATTTATTTGTATTTTAACAATCATAATATGGAATTATTTAAAATTAATATAAATAATTTTTATTTTGAATCATCTAATTTTTAATCATAAATTTTATGAAATTATTTTTATATTTAATATATGGATAGATACTTTCAATATGTATCCACAATTCTTTTAAATCGTTTATGCGCTTTCATACAACTTTGTTTGTACGTATTACAACTCCATGTAACATAAGTATATATTTAATAATTTCATATGTACCCATTTACAATTCCATGTAACATAAGTATATATTTAATAATTTCATATATAACTTTTCCCATATTTTAGGCAGACAACTAGCAAAGAGAAGCGGGGAAGTGAATATAATTCACCCAATTTCAGTAAGTCGATGATTAATGTCCATTCTCTTACAAAAATATTCATTTATGTAAGCACACGTACTGCTTAGGCATATAATATGTCACATTTGTTTAGATTAGCTTGAACAGATAAATATGAACTGAAAGTGATATACCATTTACTTTTTGGTTCTATTTATACTTTGTTAAAAAGAAAAGAGAAAAACAACGATCACATTTTAAAATCCATCAAAATGTCATTTAAGAAGTGATAACTATATTATTTATACATTAAATAATTTACTTGAGAAATATATAATTGTATTCTCGAGTTTTGAAGGTTTTTTAACTATTCTTCTTTAATTAGAGGGTTGTATTACTAAACACAAATCTATATACTGAAAATATGTGATATATTAGTGCTAAATGTGGCTTGATTATGTATTTATATTATCTTCAACCATTTGTATTTGTTGAACACAAAATGAGAGTACCAATGACAATGAGTTTATGTGTTTTTTTTGCTCTCAGGATTCCAATGAGCTTGTCACGTTGTCTATATATACGGCTTCGAAAATAGTTTACGCAACTTTTAAATTAGATGGTACATCTAATTAAGACGTATTTTAGGTTGTCTAAAAATTGCGCTTGATCCTCTGAATGATTATGTTATTTAAACTGACTGTTTACGTAATATCGGATTTTACAGTAAACCGTGTAACACTCGTGTATGTAGCAATATTAAAATGCATGCCAAACCAATAAGATATAATATAGTCTATTAGAAAATAAAGATATGTGATAAATACTAATTCCCTACTTTCTTTTTTGACTAACTAAGTGTCCATAAAACCGAAACTCAACCGATTAATTTTGTAAGGTCTTATTCACCGGTGACAAATAAATCTGATTACTTTACGTGAGAGTTTGACACCTAAATAACTATATTATTTATACATTAAATAATTTACTCAAAAAAAGTATAATTGTATACTCGAGTTTTGAAGGGTTTTTACTGTTCTTCTTTAATTAAAGGGTTGTATTACTATAACACAAATCTATATACTGAAAATATGTGATATTTTAGTGCTAAACGTGAGAGTTTGATATTTATATCACTTAGAAATATGAAGAACTAGTAATTTCACATTAAAAAGAATCTAGAATCAATTTCTGGTCCATACCAATATAATATTTTCTTATTTAATGGAAATCATTATATCATCACTATGTAGTTCTAATCCCATACTTAAATGTAAGATTTTTGACGGTGATAAAATACAGTTAAAATTAGGTGTCAAATAATCTTTCATTAAACTTCCTTTTCTTTTTACAAAACATGTAAACAAAAAGAAGCAATTCGACTCTCATCCTTTTTTCTGATTATTTTTAAAACACACACACATAGTCATTCTGAATGATGGCCAAATCATTAATATTTGATTTACATAGAAAGTGACAACCTCTTCGCTGTTCTGATGGCGTAAGCATGAGTCATTCAAATTGATTTATACTATATGTTTCTATTAAAATAGTTCTTCATAATATATTTTTTTTTTCTAAATGACAGATAGGCAATAACTAAACAAGGTTCCTATACCCATTTTTTATGCCGTCAAGGTTACGTATGTGTCTATGTATGCAAAGGTACCACGTGACACATCCCTGAGTTACACGTTGCCCAGCAGCAGAAAGTCTAGAGCTAATCTTCTCTATTCTTTAACTTTTGAACTGGTCTTCGAGGTTAATCCATATCTTCAAAACACCTAATTTTGGGGATTATCTGAAAGTTTCAATTCAGATTGGCTAAAGCCTAAAGTAAACTTATTTATTTTAATAGTTAATCTACATAGAGTCTTATTCAGTAGCCTTAAAGGCTAGTGCTTTTCATTATATTAGCTAACTTATAACTTTTTACATTGTACTATTGTAATCAAGACTGAACTGAATACAAAGATATCAAACGTCTGAAAAGAATCTAAAATTTTCACTTTATAATTTCTCATGCGTTGCTCAAAAAGAAAAATTCTCATGCATTTTCCTTTCATTTTTAGTGAAAAATCCAAATTTGAGAAATTTTAAACTGAACAAGATAATGATAATATCCACTATTAATTTTGTTTATTATCACAAGCTAAAAAAAAACAAATTGGAAACTAGATTTATAAAAGAAAATATTGATTTCAAAAAAAAAACTTGCATTTACAAAAAGCTTCTCAAAATCATAATGCGTGAAAGCTTGGGTTGGGTCATAACGGCGTCAGCATGACACAATGCAATCAACGTTCTGGTTCCAAACGATGCGGCGGTGTAAGCTTTTTGAAGCCCATTAGGGCCCACAAACATCTCAAAGCCGTCAAGATCCTCTCTATAAATAGCTACGCACAATCACAAAACCAAAACACACAAACAAGATTCACTTTTACTAAAAATAACAAAAGACTTTTTACTTTAGTACATGAGAGCTGTGATAAACACACTTCGAGGTTTGGTTACATTCCGGTTCATCAGAAACATCAAATCCATGTCTTCTTCTTCTCAAAACTTTGTGTCAAGATCTGTAATCAAGAAAGTCTTCGCCAAGCTTCAGAAAGAAGGCGATGGAGCCGTCGTTAGACGTGGCATTTCCAGGTTCTTTAATCTTTCTATTTAAGGAAATATCAGTTATTATCAAAGTCTTAAATCTTCTGAGTTCTCTCTTCTTGTATAAATTTAGGAGTGAGCAGAAGTTGTTAGATCCTTTCTTGATGCTAGATGAATTCTCCGGTAAATTCTTGGAAGCAGCCATTATACATTAAATAATGGAAGCCATTTATTAATAGCTATTTGATTATATTTTACTCTCTAATTTTTCTTTGGGGCAGTTTCACCTCCAGCTGGATTCCCAGATCATCCTCACAGAGGTCAAAGCACCTATAACATTTAGACACTTCATATATATTAGAAATGGTTTTATGTGATGTCTCTCTAACATTTTTGTTAAAATTATTATGATCAGGTTTTGAAACTGTTACATATGTACTAGAGGTAAAAGGACATCCTCTTCTTTTTTCTAAACTAAACATCTTTTTATTCTAAACCTTCTAATTATTCTTTTATTTATTATCACCTTCTAATGTTTTCTTTCTTTTTGTAATGGTAGGGAGGAATTACTCATCAAGATTTCAAAGGTCACAAGGGTACAATCTATGCTGGTGATGTTCAGGTGAATTTAACTCTTTAGTTATTTGATAATCCAACAACTTAAAAAAACTAAAAAGCTTATAATTTTTTTTTATTTACAGTGGATGACTGCAGGAAGAGGAATCATTCACTCTGAAATGCCTGAAGAAGAAGTTAACAAAGGGTTACAGCTTTGGATCAATCTTTCCTCCAACGAGAAAATGTAAAAAAAAACTTACAAATTTGACATTCTTTAGAGTTTCTACACAGTATAATTAACCTTTTTAGTTTTTAATTTCCGACAGGATAGAGCCAAATTATCAAGAACTATCAAGTTCAGACATACCAAAAGCAGAACAAAACGATGTCCAAGTCAAAGTCATAGCAGGAGAATCAATGGGAATCAGTTCCCCTGTCTACACAAGAACACCAACAATGTTCCTAGATTTCACTCTCAATCCCGGAGCCCAGTTCCACCAGAACGTCCCGGAGTCTTGGAACGCGTTTGCTTACGTTCTTGAAAGCGATGAAGGTGGAGCTGTGTTCGGTTCCTCGAACTCCTCTCCTGTTTCAGCGCATAATGTTGTGGTGTTTGGACAAGGACACGATGGTGTTAGCGTGTGGAACAAGTCATCTTCCAAGATATTGCGGTTTGTGTTAATTGCTGGAGAACCGATTGGTGAACCGGTGGTTCAGTACGGTCCATTCGTGATGAATACACAAGCAGAGATTGATATGACTATTGAAGATTATCACTATAGTAAAAATGGCTTTGAAATGGCCAAGTATTGGAGCTCGCAGTGATGGTGATCGCTTTTTTAAAAAATAAAAATAAATAATAATAATCATTTTCTTACACGTTTTTATCTCATGTGTGATTCTAATGGGACAATAATAAAGTTAAACTAAACATGTTTCTTTAGCTAAATATGTAAGTGGAAACCCATTAGATCCGAGGCTGACTTTCTCAGTTCCAACCTAGTCATCATCATCATCAAGCTTTCCACAATCTAAGTTTGGGTTAACTGTTCATACTATGATATATATTGACATATGAAGAAAGTATAACACACTTTCTTCTATTCTTAGAATGTGAAATAGACATAGAAGAAACAATTGTGAAATACCAAACGCGTATTAACATGATTGTTACTTTAATTATCTTATATTTAATTCATAATCATGGCCCCTGCCCCTTGCAGATAGGAGATTGCTCCAGATTTTTTTAGATTACTTGCTACGAGAAGTCGACAACTACAATCTTTGGTTCTATAAATTTTATTGTGAAGTCCACAACATACTACTATATTTTGTTATTTTTTTTAATTCGAGTTTATCTTCTAATTAACTCAGTAACATTAATGATAAATATGCATAGATCTTCACTTTATATATATATTATTCATTATTCATCTAACTAACAATACACTAATATTTTTTTCATTAACATCCTCCTCACATTTTTGGCATAAACATATGAAGCGTGGACAATATGCACACCACCCAACTAGCAGATAGACTAGTTATGGGCCAATCCAAATGAAATATTTGTCTATAACTCCCAAAATTTATGAAAGAAATAAATAGATATAAGTTTTTAAATTTGTAAAAAAAATATTGAAATCTTTATTAAATCGTCTACAAGTCTTAAAATTTCAGGGCTGGCTAACAAACAATCGGAAAAATATCAAAATTGATTTTAACACACAGTTTACAAAAGTTACAAAGTCACAAGAAGTGTAAATGAGACATAACTTATACACTGACAAAACTGCTTGTCCAAATTTGCTTACATTTCTTTTGTATGCTATAACAAAGAAACTATCTCTTTCACTTTAACTTAAAGTGAGAACCAAAAGAATGTCTCTGATCTTTCAATAACTTATAACCCTCAGGACAAAACATAAACCAGTTACAGAGAGACAACATTATTAACTCGAACAACAAGAAAATGTATTTGTCCCTTCTATTGACATATCTAGAAGTTTGATCTAATTCAATGGTGAATATTAGGATATACATCAATATATTAGAATATGAAACTTATCATTATCTATTATATACTATTCCATATTAGTTTAGGAAATTAGGTTTGAGGGTTCATTATATAAGTCTATGCATCTTGTACTTTATTCTCATGAGAGTCTAATATAATTCTTTCATAAACACTTTGTGTTCTTTACTCTCATAAATTTGTCATGGCATCAGAGCAAGAACAAAACTAAACACATCAGACATCTTTATTCTCGTGTTGCTTTGCAAAAATCGCAGAACAACAACCCTCCATTCAGAACTTCTTTATTCACAACTTGAAGAAGAAGATTTTCATTCAATCATAGTCTTGTTGTCTTTGCAAAATTGCAAATCAGCAAACTTATTCTCTATTCCTTTGTTTCTCAATTTGAAGAAAGGAAAATTCATTCAACAAATCAAGCATTGATTCATCAACTTTCGTATGGCTATTAGTTCACGAAAGATTCCTATTTCTTAACGGCAGTCTACCGGCAGCCGATTCACCCTACCGTGAAGATTGGACAACAAACAATCATCTTATTGTAGGATGGATAAAACAAACATTCAAACCAAAAATTATATCATCTATTTTAACTCGTGAAATCGCAAAAGAGTTATGGGATATTCATCAAGCTTCCGCAACATAATCAACCATCGTTTTTCACAAGCCTTTAAGTTATTTTTACTACTATATTTTGAGGATTGTCCAATCTCATATGTGTTACCACGTATGAGCTTGAGGGAGGGTATTGAGATATCTAGAAGATTGATCTAATTCAATAGTGAATATTAGGATATACATCAATATATTAGAATAAGAAACTTATCATTATCTATTATATACTATTCCATATTAGTTTAGGAAATTAGGTTTGATGGTTCATTATATAAGTCTATGCATCTTGTACTTTATTCTCATGAGAGTGTAATATAATTCTTTCATAAACATTCTTTATTCTCTTCAATTTGTCACCTTCATTCTCGTTCTTGACCAAACTAACCCGATTCACAGTTAGTTCCTCCTTGTAAGAATCAGAGTTAAGCTGCTTCCTACTGATGTTACCATAGATCTCACGAATAACCATCTCAAAAGCCGTCTTCACATTGGTCGAGTCAAGAGCTGAAGTCTCCATGAAAAACAAACCTTGAGACTCCGCAAGACTCTTACCTTCCTCAACACTCACCGCTCTAATACTCTCGAGATCACACTTGTTACCAATAAGCATCTTTGCTACTGTTGTATCAGAGTGAGCTGCATCAAGATTCATCTATCAGTATCAAGATCTTACATCTGATCTAAGAGATAGTTGAGATGGGAACATACTGTTGAGTTCATCGAGCGAGCGACCAACGTTCTCGAAAGTGGAGCTACGAGTGATGTCGTAGACGACGAGTGTTCCTACTGCGCCACGGTAATAAGCGGAAGTGACGGCGCAGAAGCGTTCTTGTCCGGCGGTATCCCAAATATGAGCTTTGACCTCCTTGCCGTCGATGACCATGCTCTGCGTCTGAAAATCGACGCCTATCGTGGCTTTTGAGTTGGGGTTGAACTCGTTACGAGCGTAGCGGGTGAGGAGGTTGGATTTTACGACGGCGGAGTCTCCGATGATGACGATCTTGAAGAGGTACTCTTCACCTCCCTCGTCGTCCGACATGTCTTCTGCTCTGTACTGATTAGTTCAAGAAGTAGAGAGATAGAAAGAGAGCTTTAATCAAGAAGTAGAGAGAGAGAGAGAGTTTGTGTGTGTTTATGAGGCTCAATAAATGTCAGTTCCTTTACGCAATGAAAGTAATTTTAACTAGAATCACGCATTGTTAATTGTGAGCAACTATGAACTAAACCTGATTTTTCTTATAATACTATTTTAATGTTTACACTAGTGTCCAATCAGATATTTAATCAAATTTTGAAACATGCTTCTATTTTTAAAGTTCAGGAGCGGTTCGCTAAAACATAAAAAAAAAAACAAGATCATTCGATATTTATATCAACTTCAATTCGGTTTATATTCATCTTTCAGGACCGGTTCGGTGTTTTGCCTACCTTTATCTACATTAGTGTATCTTATATTATGACACCAACAGTATTTCATATTTGAACAAATTTCGAATTTTCTTCTTCTTATTTGTTAAATTGTGGCATTAGATAAACATTGAGGTAATGAGAGGAGATTTTTAGGTGGTAGACGCTAAACCATATCGGTGGATATTGTCATGCTTAGAGCATGATTATCTGGGTTTCTTAGGAGGGTTTCTTATACGTTCACGGGCTCTACTGACATGTGGGCCCATGAACAGTGCAAAAACCGCTTATAAAAACTACTAAATAAGAACCGGTTTTGGAGAGTTTCTTACACTGTTTGCAGGCCCCACTGACACGTGGCGGTCTGCGATTGGTTCGTTTTTAAATTTTTTTTCTTTTTTTTATTTAAGCAACAAAAAAAAAAAAATTAAGAACCCCTAATGGAGTTCTAGGGATAATGATGCCTTTAGAAGCTGTGTCTTGTTTTGACCCAAAAAAGAAGAATTTATGTATTGTTTGGATGATGAATGATATTTGAGAGTGACATAGAGGAGTTGATCAAGGCTACTAGAGTAACTCCACATAAATGGCCGAGTCTGATAAGTATTCTAACTACGTATTTCTTCAACCTTCCTTCGAGTTTAAAGCTAGGCAGGGCAACCAATTTATTCTAGTTTTTGCATCCATTTTCTTCATTTATAAAGATGTGCTAGACATTTGCACTCCTGGTTGGCTTATATAACTTGTTGAGATTTGAAATAGATTAACACTCAAGTATTAATTGGTTAATTATGAATCTATATATAATATGAGTATGTTTTCGTTAAAACAACAAAAATGAATTCATAGACCGAAACGTAGGATCACAACTATACACATGAAAAATCTCAACTAGTAGGTTTTGTTCCATGTTAAATATTACTACATTTTTATTGGTAAATTTGAGATCGTACACGTATTTTTTTGACTAATCGAATTAATCTTAAGTTATTGTAAGTTTCATTACGGTGAAGACTGAGAGAATGTGCCAGAACCAGACTGTAGCATTCTGATTTGTAATATATGTTGGAAGACTTAAGATAAATAATTTGGTTATTTATGTCATTAAATTGAATTTATCTTTTCCGTCACTTTTATGTTTAGAACTTTATAGCTAAACGTATTTATGTTGGAGTAGTTAAAAGATGAGTGACCTATTAGAAATTGATTCACGATACCGTGTGAGTGAGACCAAAGCACAAGAAAAAATCATTTAATGATTGCAAGGTCAGTAAACATAACTTTGAACCTTCGAAAAATTAACGCACCGCCCGTTGCACAGAATGGAATCCACAGACCGAGTGAACGGGCGTGGAAAACCCTAAGTGGATGGTTGTCGCGTTACACAAACTTCATTAATTTATCACCATCACTTTTTTGGTCCTCCAAAAATCATATATATAATTAAAATCGTTTTTCTTGTTGTGTTCTTTCTTTCTGTCTTTGAATTGATTCACTTAAGTCTCTTTTGTTCTATACTTTGTTGGATCATGTTTGGAAACATATCATATCATTCATCATCGCTTCTTGCATGCCCCGCAAGTGCACCTCTCCATCTCCTTCTCCAGTGACTGCACATGACAAACAATCAACGAAAACACACATTGAGTAAGCAAAAAAAATTTACAAGTGTAAAATATCCAACAAGCTCTATATATGTTTTGGAATCTCATTATCCAGTTGCACGGATTTATATGGACACAAGTTCAGCTCGGGTATTTCTTCATATACTACTTCAATATGACCATAACAAAATGTAATTTATATGTGACCTCAGAATTTAAGGTTAACATCTAGCATAACTCAGTAGTCAGTACTCAAACATTGATTAAGCGCATGTATATACATAACCATCTTTTTGTATGTGTATGTAGAGCGAATGTGTATATTGCTAAGTTCCGAGGAGTCCATTATTAAACCCTTTTCTTATGAAAGTTTTGTTGGAAGAAAAAGAAGAATATATGTATGAGATCATTTATAATTATATGTAGTAAGGTGAAAGAATATAAATGCAAAAGATACCTATTAAGAGATCGTGACAATATCTGATTCACATACATGCAAAATTCATTATCAAATAAGTTTTTTCTTTGTCTTTATGTTTATCAGGATATAGATCTTAACCTAAACCAACTTTAAAACTTACAATTCTCATGCACGTTTTGGAGTATAGAAAAAGATAATACGCTTCTGAGTGAAGAAGGATTGGTTCATGGTTTATCTGCTATATGACCATAATCTTTTTTCTCAACATATATAATAGGAATATGATCATCTTTACTTCACTTTGAGAAAATGCCATATGCACATATATGGAGTTAAGGACGCACCTCTATATGGTGCTGAAGACCTTTGATATGCTCAACAGCCAAATCCAACATGTCTGCATAACTCGTTTGCTGCAAAGAAAAAGGAATCAACATTATTCTGAGCTATATAATCTTCTTAAATACACCTATATTACATAACATTGTATAATTAATATCCCTCACCTTGTCCATATTAGGCACCAGTTCTTGTAGCTTTTTCAGCTTCCCGCTTATTCTCGTTCTTCTCTCCTATATATTAAACTTGATAATACTCTTGTTTTCTTTGGGTTTCACATATAATTCCTCATGTATGGATTATATGCTTGATTATGTAGTAGTAATAGTAATATTGTAATACAATAGAATACAACTAACCCTTTCAGCGATGCTGCGCGGGTGAGTAGCACAGCCACGTTTGGCCCTAACCTTCCAAGGAACCGAATCCTCTGGGACGTTCACCAAACTCTCCATCTCCAGTGACGTTTGTGGCATGCTAAACTAAAGAATAAACCATATCATACCCAAAAAAGGAATATAACCACTTAATAATCCCAAAAAAACATCATGTTAAAAACTTAACACAGTAAACATTTGATAGCAAATAAATATAGCTTGTGGAAAAATATAAATAAATCAATCTTAAACCTTCTCCAAGATATATATATGTATTACACATAACCACAACATGCATGATCTTGTGACATACATTCTTACTGGCACTTTTTTCAACTTGAAAAACTTTATGGAGTTTAAATTTGATTTATAGATTTCATATTGAATATGTTACACAAAACCATTCACAACAGTGTAATATATTTTATTAACATACAACTTGTAAATCATACATATATCAATCAAAAACAATCCCCAAACTTAGATAAACTATAATATAGACAAAGTACAAAACCTCTAAACTTTTGGCATATGCATTTTTTCCCCTTTATCTATGAGATTCCAAGTATTATTGAAAGTTTTATTGCATAGAAAGTTATGTATTCAACATAGATAATAATCAACAACCACAAAATCATAGAAATACCTGAGTTTGTAAGGTGAAAAAGTCGGTAGGCTTGGACCGTTTACCGGGTTCATCAATGGTGAAACTGATATGAGAAGACGAGTTGTCCCAAACGTTATGATCATTTCCAAAACTCATACTCGTCGATGCGACACCGTTTATAGCTGCCCCACCAGCTTGGACCTCCGAGATACGCGGTAAAGAGTTGTATTCTTGATGACTACTACTACTACTCCCGCCGGTGAATCTCAGCTCCGACTTCAAACTTGACGGCACTTGTTCACCTCCTCCGCCGTATCCTCCGTTTGGCCGCCGTAGAGGAAAACCAGTTCCCTCTTCCATCAACAAATCTAGATAGAAAGAGAAAGAAAGATATGTAATGTAATGAAACGTAGGGTTATAACTTGTAATTAATTATCTCAGTATTTTAATAACCAATATGGTTTTTAAAATACAAAATAGAAGAGAATTGGTCTTTTTGTTCGAGACTCGAGGACCTCTTCCTTTGTCTCTACTTGATTTTATTTATCTCCAATTTGGCAGAGAATAACGATTCATAAAAAAGAATCTTTAATAATATTCACTATTCGAATTCCAATTATTATTAATATTATTGTATATATGTTTATATAATAACGCAAGAGGGGTAAAATTTCCTGGGCTCGCACATGGAATACAGTGGAAAATAAACCAAAAATCAAAGGAGTGATTACTTGCAACTAACAGTATTGTAATTGATATACTTTTTATAATGACAAGTAGGCGAATCCAAAAATCAAAGGAGTGACTATGATGAAGCCATGTCATGAAGGTGAGCTCTCATGGCTGCTTTGTCAAAAGAAAAAGGGCTAGTGGGACGGATATAATATTGCCAAGTGTACTTTACTTTTGTAAAATGACTCCCTTTTTATTTTTGTAACATGTACTTTTGGCAAGTGCAGGTTTTTGTAATACATCTATTTGCATTAGATTGCATTATAAAAATATACAACTTGCCTCTTCTGGAAATATATGTTTAACTATTCATGAATGTATAATGTTTTCTAATTTATACGTTTGTTTATTAATTTATAAAATTTATTAATTCACAAAATTTTCATTTTACATTTTTATATATGTTTTGATATAAATAAAAAATGTTAAGTTTTATAAATAAAACGATTATGTCATTTTTATTCGATTATTTGTTATATGAAAAATATTTATCGAGAATATGATGCATTTTAAGTGTAAAATGATAAAATATATTGAAATGCTAATGATAAATCTCATTAATATTTATATAAATTTATATACATTAGTTTTTTTATTTTGTTTACATTTAAACTATATATTTATATTAACAATTTCAAAATTTTATTATTTTGTTGAATTATATTATACTTTACACTAGTTTAAATAGGTAAAATCTATTAATATATCGAGTTTTTACTGTCTATTGTATATGGACAGATTGACTCACCATATCAACAAAAGAAATCTATAGCCCAAATCTTTATTGAGACGTCTGCACTCTGAGCCAAAATATATGCTTCTTAGGTTGGATACTATTCGGCCTATAGAGTTTGCTCATTCTGTGTATATATGTGTAGGCGCTAGTTAAGTTTGTTGCCGATCAATATCTTTCTTTTTCTCAAATTGAGAAAACTCGATTGGTCATGTGTTCCGAATTTCTGATATATATTTATAGGGAAAATCACATAAAAAACCTTGAAAGTGGTACACACTGACACTTTAAACCTTGAATTTTTTCGACTATCACTTTAAACCTTCAAATTGGCATTTGTATCACAAAAAACCTTCAACTTGGCTAACTTGTTCATCAAGTAAAAAGTTGACATGTCCAACAGGTAAAAGTGATGATGTGTAAGTTTTTTCGAAAAATAATTATTATTTAATTAATAAAATAAATAAAAAATTAAATAAAATTTCAGAATAATTAATATAAAATCAGAAAACTAAAATAAACATTCATAAAATTAAATAAAATTCAGAAAATAAAATAAAATTTCAAAAATAAATTAGATTAAATTAAAATACAGAAAATTAAATGAAAATTGAGAAAATAAAAGAAAAAGCACAAAATTAAAAAAAAATCCAAATATTGTTTTTTAATTACAAGATTTTTTTTTAAATAGATTTATCATTGTTTACAATGACAATTTCAAAGATATTAGTGATGATGATGGTGGTTTCTCACATAGCCATTAACAATGACGTTTTAGACATATCTTTAACGCTAATTTTTGACATCATGGTTAAAAATGATGGGAGATATGTCAATAATGATGTTTTTGATAACCATCATTTGAAACAGTAGATATGTCAAGTTTTTTTTTAAATGATAGATAATGTCAAAGTTTTTAATGATAATGTCGGAAACTATCGTTAGAGATATGTAAATAATCAAACTATATTTAGAAATATGTTAAAAACGTCACCGTTAATGGTTATGTTAGAAACCACCATCGTCATTAATGATATGTTTGAAATTGTTATTGTCAAGATGATATGTTTGTTTTATTTAAAATAATTTTGTAATTTAAAAGAGAATGTTTTTTTTTTAATTTTGTGATTTTTTCTTTAACTTGTGTTTAATTTTCTATTTTTTTTTCATTTTCTGTATTTTTTTATTTTCTAATTTTTAATTTTCTGGTTTTATTTTTGAATTTTATTTTTATTTTTATTTTTTCATTTTCATTCTAATTTTTTAGTTTTTTTCAATTTTTTATTTATTTTTAATTTATTTTTAATTTATTTTTATTTAAATAATTATTATTTTTCGCAAAAAAAACTTACACATCATCACTTTTACATGTTGGATAGGTCAACTTTTTACTTGATAAACAAATAAGCCAAGTTGAAAGTTTTTTGTGATACAAATGCCAATTTGAAGGTTTAAAGTGATAGTCGAAAAAGTTTAAGGTTTAAAGTGTTAGTGTGTGCCAATTTCAAGGTTTTTTATACGATTTTTCCTATATTTATATATGAAAATATTGCTTTATTTTTTTGGTGAAACGTTTAAAGTATATATGGCATTATTTTCGCAATTGGATTTAAGTTTGCTTTCATTTAGTTCATATCGAAGTGGTAACTTTGCTTCCATTTTTTCTTCGTAGTTTTCAACTTTTCATGAGCTTTATTCAGCTTTAAGTAAATTTAGTAACTAAGTTAATATATTTCTATTATTTTTATGTTTACATTGGCCGAAAATTGATGATATTGTGATGGTTATAACTTATATCCCATTGTTGATTGTTTTTTATGGGACGGTTTGTGTTCGCGTGATTGTAAGTTTCTTTCCTTTTTAGTTTTTACCTAACTTCTTAATTTGTTTCTCTATGGTATATGAGTTAGTATTAGTTATTTACAGAGAGACCTTTTTCTTTATTAAATTGGTTAGACCGTTGAAGATATTTACTGAGACTTGGACCTTTTCTAAAACAAGCCTTAGATACATTAATTAACTAAGTAAGATAGTTCCACACGTAACATTTAATGATTAATTTCTTTATAGGTGAACAAAAAAATGTCTTCACAGGCGATTAGTGTAATACTCTCTTTATGTTAATATTAAGTGTCATTTTATCTTTCTGCACACAGATTAAAAAAATAATTAAATATAAATATTTTCTATATAAAAACATAATTATCTATACAACTCACTATATTTTAATTAATAAAAAAATAAATTACAATAATAATAATAAATTTTGCATAATAAATTACAATAACATTTATTTTGTAACAAATTTTTTTTAAAACAACACTTAATATAAAACGGATTGAGTATTTTTTAATTTTCGTTGATAGCTGAAACTTTAGGAATGTCTTTATTTAATTTGTTACAACTATAAAGTAGAAATATCTTATTGTCATATATTCGCTCTTTTGTGACGATAAATAAAGGAAGTTTCAGTTAAAATAATTTTACATAGAGAAGTCAACTCCATTTGATAAATTAAACCACGTGCGCCTTAATTCTTAGTACGTTTTTGTCAAAGGTAGTTCTTCGTATTAATTTTTAATTGAATAAAATATTTTTTGGATAATTTACAATTCTACCACAAATTTAATATTATTTTGCAAATTTACTTTTAATGAATGACAATTTTTCAAAAATATCTTAATTTTTTAAGAAAATATACTTAATTAATTTTTATAAATATTTTAAAAAAATTTAGAAATTCAACTTCACTCATTTAACACTAAACCTCAAACAATAATCAATAAAATGTAAATTCAAATATTAATATATTTTTGATAGTGTGTATTTTTGCAAAGTGGTATTTAACTTATGATATTTTTAGTAATTTGTTAATATTTTTCGTATTACTTGCTTACAACAACATTATTAGATAATCATACATGTAAGTGATCACCGAAACACATCTAGAGATATTTAAAAAATTATAGCAATAATTTACAGATAATCGTTATATTTATATGTATATTTTAAAGTAACGTATACTGAGGGTGCACTGCATGATTTAGTTTTTTTCTTTCTTTCTTTGGATTCTCCTATTGTCCCTTTTAGCGGATAATTATTCATGAAGGATTTTCTTCGTTAAAATTTATGACAACCTAACCACATCAACTGGTTAATCTCCAAAACTTATCAGTTAACTGATCTTAATGAAACTATACTCTTCATATGCAAATATATTCATTGATACCTACCTATAAGAGCATCTTACTATGAGCAAATTCCAAGATAGAGCAGCTTAGTTTATGATAGTAATGTCACCTTCTATATCATTCATTCAATATTTTATTTAGAATAGTAACGAGCAAAAACAGTAATGGAGATTTTATTATATATATTCCGCAAGAAAACATAGAATAAAACAATGAAGAGAAAAAGACAAGACATAAAGGGCTAAGTTAGTTGTTGAAGGCTGCTGTCTGAATTACGCCACCGTGGGGTCTCCTTAATTATGCTAGTTTCTTTTTATAACAATGTATAATATGATCTATTTAGCTCAAAATCTAACTTTTGTTACTTCATCAACTTAATTTTTGACATCGAATAGGTACACTAGTGATATTTGATTTGTTAAGATGTGTTGTTAAATAGCGCTTCTTACTATTTTAAGAAACTAAGCACTTTAATTTTGCAATAAAAACTATTCATTAGCTTTACAAAAGTTTTAGGTTTTCTTTTAATAATGAAAAATTAATACTTTTCGTTACAAATTTTGATTCTTGGTTTTTAAAATTTTACCAAAAGAAATGATACACATGATATTTGATAATTGATGGCTGCTCACTGCTTGGCGATTTTGGCAACAAAAGTCAAGTCAGCCAAAAGAAGTAACAGGAAATGACTTGACATAAACGTGGCCATGTGTGTTGTTGAGCACAATACTTCCAGCATTTTCTTTTACGGATTATCGAGTTCTATTTGTAACCACCTCTGAGTTCTTTAATACATTTTATTTGTTAATTTTATAAGAAAACATGTTGTGAATTAAGACTTCCCAAGAGTAGACTTTCTGGTTTTTGTGGTCTTTTCTTTTCTAATTTTGGTAGAAATGATAGTGTAGTATAAACGTATTTCTGAGTGGTTCATCAGAGCTCAGAAACAGTGTAACACTAACATTGATATGAATTTCTCCAGAGCCGGTCCTATAATTATACAGGTGGGAAGCAAAAACAAAATTTTGGACTTTTTAATTAATGGAGTAAAGAGGAAAAAAGTTATTGAGAAAAAGAATCATTGAACACATGAACTGACAACTATAAAAAAAAGACTTTTTATCACTAGACTAACTAAAGTTTTGTCTATATTGTGACCGGTATTATTTATAAAATCATCAGGGTTGGCATCATTATCCCTAGAATCTTTAATGGGTTCTTAATTTTTTTTTTGTTGATTAAAAAAAAAGTTAAAAAACGAATCAATCGCAGGCCGCCACATGTCAGTGGGGCCCGGAAACAGTATAAGAAACTCTCTAAAACCGGTTCTTATTTAGTAGTTTTTAGAAGCGATTTTTGCACTGTTCATGGATCTCATATGTCAATGGAACCCGTAAACAGTGCAAGAACCCCTCCTATGAATTCTGGATAATGATGCTTTTAGTTCATTGGCTTAGGCTTAGAACCGACACTAAATTTCTCAATAAAAGATGAATTTGATAATATGTCAGACTGCCAGTAGCGTTTACTATAAATCTGTTTGGTGGAGACTTCTAGTTATTGCACATTTTTTTTACAACAAATACAATAATATATTAACAGAGTTATAAATATATTTTGGAAAAACAAAACAAAAATTAGAATCTAATTTCTTTTCTTTTTGAATTTAAGAAGCTGTGGGCTGTATCTCATAATTTCTTTGGACTAAAGATAAGTTGATTGTATAATCCTTCTCCGTGTTTATTGAGACTCAAATCTGACATTTCTACCTTTTGAAAATAGTGTTTTATTAATACAGATAACAACTCCAAATATAATCTAAATCTTGAATGGTTCATAAAATATTTTTCAAAATCTAAAATGAAAAAATATATTAAAAATCTAAAACAATCAACACATAAATGTCAATTTGTAAATAAATAAATAAATAAATAAATATATATATATATATATATAAACTATTTGGCAAAAACTAATGTCATATGCATATATATATATATGTATATGTATGTATATAGACACGTATATCTCGATCCAATGTGTCACTAAGGTAAACCAACACATTAAATTATACATATGTATTATATTTCTGTCACTTAATCCGTCAGTGCATATATATAAATATATGTAAACATCGGTCGAATTTCAAGTTTGTTATGAGGTTGATTTTATTTTAGAAATTCAAGCTAGAAAGTGTCGGTGAAAATGTTCTAACTTATAAGATATACTTGTTGTCTTTGTTGCCCTCTGTGGATAAAGAATCGTCTGAGTTGCGTTACTCCAAAATAGCTTGCTAGTTGAATACTATTGTTAAGCATGTAAGTAACGTTTTGGTTTACTTAACTAATGGATAGTGGCATATCCATACAGAGTCGAATCATGTATGCGCTGTGCATTATTACGTATACAAAATTGAAAGAAAAAAAATGGGGGAAAAAGTCGCAAAATCAATTAAATTATAGTATGAGTTTTTTTTTTCTGAAAGAAAATAGTATGAGTTTTAAAGCAATTAAAATTGACAAATTTTAATTTCGAAAAGTTAATTGCTAATGTCGTCAAGTGCCAGCCGTTGATGAAGATACGAACTTCAGATTTTATAGCATACGCATACAAAAGCTTTTAAATTTTGATAGTTTCCTATGTCAAAATTTTAATAATTTCTAAATTTGATTAGTTTTTGTGTTGTTCGACATCTTTTAATTTTTGATTAGATAATGGACTAAAAATAATTCTCTGCGTAAATAATTCATAAACGTTTTAGAATCCGTGGAACCGAATATGCTTTTAAATTTAACTAGACTTTGACCCGCACGTCCGTACGGGTAACTTTTCATTTTTATATTTTTTGAACTTAAAAATTTATATTTGATTTTCTTTGTTACTAAACTAATGATTGTTTTATATAAAAAACTGATAATTTTGATGAGATTATTTATAAATTTTTTAACATATTTTATCATAATTAAAATAATTTTTAAATTTATAACTAAAATTAATTTTTAGTATCTTAAATGAATTAAAACAATTAAATTTTCGAATAGAATATTTTGTAAATAGCACTTAAATTAAATGTTAGCTATATTCTATTATATTTTTATGTACTCATTTTGAGATAATATATTATTGTAAATTTAAAATAAATAAATAGATAATATATAGTTGTAGATATAAAATTTTAACATATATTAACAATTTTATTTAATTTTATATTAATATTACATAATTTTAAAATTTTACTCTTTTTAAATGGTGAATAATATTTTAATATTTTTAAATGGTGAATACTATTTTATTTATTTATTTAAATGAAATTATTTTTGTAAATATGCTAATTTACCAATTTAATATCATTTTCATACTTAATTCATAGATTACTTTTATTTTAATATAATATAGAAAACAATTATAAAATATCATATAATTTTATTTTATTTTGTTTTATAATATTTTTTTATTTAAAATTAATTATAATAATATTATATAATTAATTACGAAATTATTTAATTTATTAATTAAAAAAATTTAAAAAAATTAGTAAGATTTTGTGAAGATCTTCTTAACAGATTTGTAATTTATTATCTTTATAATTCTTAATATTTTTAGAAACCTTTTATTTTCAATATATTAATGTAAATAATCAAATATATGTAATTATAGAAATGAACCTATTATGACTTTTTATGGTAGATAAATTTGTACTTCTCTTTTAATAGAGAAGATTTACTAATTATGTTTAGAATAAAGATATACAATTAATAAGTATATGCACGAAAGTATATATAGTAGTTCATGGTTTCTAAATTCCAACAAAGACAGCTACGATATTTGAAATCTATTGAAGGTTTATCTTTAAAAAACTACAAATTACTTGAAAACTTTAATGAACACAGTAGCCTATAGACGTCTTTGAGCATACTAAGATTCAAAATGCATTCTACTTAATAATATTATTTATATTACTAAATGGAAAATTAAGAACCTATCTTTATCAAAAATAAATAAATTAAGGACTTATCTTTCTCTATCAAATACTAATTATTTATAATGATCATTATTGTATAGCGACTTGTTCATTCATTTGAAATAAGTCGCTAAAGCTAATCATTGCTTTGAAAAGAATATGAGACACTATTTGACATATGAAGATTTTTTTTTTTTTGGAACACTGACATATGAAGAAAATATTTTTATCTTTTAAGAAAATTGAAACTGTGATTAACGACATGAGAATATTACACAATTCTTTTCTCGTTTAGGGTTTTGATTGTAGTTTTCGTCCTTGAAGGAATCTTATTATTATATTCATGTCTCTGTTATGAAAAATATTTTTTTATCTACACAACATTTCTCATTCTAATTATTGTTTTTTTTTGGTAATGTCAAATTTATTGATAAGTAAAGAAGAATTTAGTTATAGTAAAATTGTATTAAAAATAAAGAATAAGATGATGACCGAATATTGTTTGAATAATGACCCTTGTTTAATTACTACAGACATAAATTTTGAGTGTTGGCTAGTAATATTGAAGAGCTTTTTGACAAAAAAAAAATACTGAAGAGCTTTGCAACTCTGTCTCTTTAATATACATCTTCATAAAACTGAAGTCACTAAAATGACACAAACAAAATAGGCTGTTGCCAGAAAATTCTTGATAAACATTACTCAATCCCAAAAACACATTAAATCAATACTACTTCACTATGGAGTTCTTTCGTGGCACGCCATTGACTACTGACTAGGGAATCCTAGAACAATTTAAAGTGTTAATTGGTCATAGTTGCTATAGGGTAATTAATCTTACTAAAAACTCCAGGGTATTAATATCAATATCTATATGTGATGATAAATCCTAGAACAGTTTAAACCGCTAAGTGCCATAATGCTTATTAAAAACTTCAGGGCAATTCTCTATATTAATACCAATATATATATGATGATAAATTCTATAGTAACGTTTTAGAGTTTGGCACTTACTATAGGGTAATTGATTGGTGAATAAAATTACAAACTACACATAGATTTTAAATAATGCTCCTTCCGATTCAAATCATCTATATTTTTTTGGGTTGTTCATGTAGTTGTTGCTTTGGAATGGGACCTGTATGTGGCCCGAGCACACTGTGTTTTGTGCAGTTGGTGCTCCCTTTTGTAAATGTTAATGCTAGTTCTTCACAAAAAAAAAAAAGAATATTCTAAAAATATAATTGTTTTAAAAATGCAGTTTTATTAAATAATAATGGTAAGTTGTAAAATTTCAAATTTATTGCCTTTATGCTGGTTAATTTTTTTGATAAATAATGTCTTTACAATTAAGAGTTAACTAGCCTTTGACCCGCGCGACCGCGCGGGTGTTATTTTTATGAATGTCAAAAAATTTAAGCAATTTATTTGATATAATTGTATATATGAATGGAATTTAATATTCGATATCCGTTATCCGATCTGAGATCTCATCTGCTTCAAAAAACGGATATTCGGGGATCATGATAGTGATTTTACGAATTCGACTGATCCAAGTACGAATTCAGATAGTAAAATTTAATTCTCGATATTCGGATCTGGATATTAAATATTTAAAATTTAATTATAGTTATCTATGTATATTATATATACTTTTATATAAAATAACTAAAATTTTAAATTTGAATTTGAATGCTTTTAAAGTTTTTTAAAATAATAATTTTAAATAGACTAATAGATGGTTAATAGTTAGTTTTTAATTAAAAAACAGGTCCATATATCCGCGTGTATTCAGATTTTGGTCTGAATATCCTAACCCCGAATATTTAGATCCAGATAACAATTTTACGAATCCGACGAATGAATATCTGAATCCGTATATCTTAAAATACCCCAAGAAATTTGATATGTCCTAGACATAGCTGTGTATATGTATTATATGGTGATTAAAAATCTTAAATTTATAAATTACATAAGTTATTCTTATTAGATATATATCATACAAACGAATAATACATTGTATTTGTTTGTATATATAACCATTTATAATAAATATTAGTATGTATTTTAGTCACTAAATTGTTATGGAAAATTACATGATTTTGTTATTGTAAATGAATAAGTTCAGAGTATATCGAAAATTATTGACATTATTAGTTTTTTTATAGTTCAAATATAATTGGGTAGCTTATATGAATATAAATAATAAATAAAACTAATTTAATTATATATATATATATGTATAAACCCATATACATTTTTTATGAAATCTCCAATTTAAATGATAAATGTTGTTAATGGGCTTAGCCCAAATTTTTTTTTTCTTGTTAATAATCAATATTTAGATGTTTGGAAGCAAGGATAATATTAATGACATTTCTTGTAAATATTAGGTAAAAGCAAGGGTTATTTCTTATTTGTACTTTAGTTTTAATAATTTAGACTAACCTTTGATCCGCGCGCCCGCGCGGATGTTATTTTTATGAATGTCAAATATTTTAAGCAATTTGTTTGATATAACTGTATATATGAATGAAATTTAATATTCGATATCCGTTATCCGATCTGGGATCCCATCCGCTTCAAAAAACGGATATTCGGGGATCATGATAGTGATTTTACGGATTCGACTGATCCAAGTACGAATTCAGATAGTAAAATTTAGGTCTGAATATCTGGATCTGGATATTAAATATTTAAAATTTAATTATAGTTATCTATGTATATTATATATACTTTTATATAAAATAACTAAAATTTTAATTTGAAATTTGAATGCTTTTAAAGTTTTTTTAAATAATAATTTTAAATAGACTAATAGATGGTTAATATTTAGGTTTTTAATTAAAAAACAGGTCCAAATATCTGCGTGTATTCGGATTTTAGTCCGAATATCCTAACCCCAAATATCCAGATCCGGATAACAATTTTACGAATCCGACGAATGCATATCCGAATCCATATATCCTAAATACCTCGGAAATTTGATATGTCCTAGACATAACTGTGTATATGTATTATATGGTGATTAAAATTTTTAAATTTATAAATTACATAAATTATTCTTATCAGATATATCGTACAAATGAATAATACATTGTATTTTTTTGTATATATAACCATTTATAATAAATATTAGTATGTATTTTAGTTACTAAATTGTTATGGAAAATTACATGATTTTGTTATTTTAAATGAATAAGTTCAAATTATATCGAAAATTATTGACATTATTAGTTTTTTTATAGTTCAAATATAGGTTGTTAGCTTATATGAATATGAATAAAAAATAAAACTAATTTAATTCTATATATATATATATATATATAAACACATATACATTTTTTTATGAAATCTCTAATTTCAATGATAAATGTTGTTAATGGGCTTAGCCCAAATTTATATTTTTCTTATTAATAATCAATGTTTAGATGTTTGGATGTAAGGATAGTATCAGTGGCATTTCTTGTAAATATTAGGTAAAATCAAGAGTTATTTCTTATTTGTACTTTTGTTTTAATAGATTAGATATGAATTTAGTACATGTGAAAAATTAAAATATACATTTTTTTGAATAGTTAATAATATTATCATGGTATCAATTTTCAATATTATTTTTTCTGTGATGTGACCCTAAACTTACCAACGACGACTAATGCTACCAACGAATCTTTTTTTACGAGATAGTCATTATGGATGTTACTGAAAAGTTTGTTATATGTACTATTTTACATGGACATTAATTGACTGATACATGTGTGCACATAATTGATTTAAACACTATCGTAAAAGAAGTTTGAATTTTATTCTGATCTAGATAGATTATGGGAAATCCTTGGTGTATCACAATTTGTCTTTTTGGATAAGAAGTGTTTATTCGCCATATACTTAATTATTTGAAATTCTAGCCACCCTTGAACTTTAATAATTGATGTTGTTAAAATTCAAAAACTATCACACTTTTGCGAATAGAAGAAATCAACAATGTAATTTGTTCACAAACAAAAACACTAAATATAGACCGGCCGACTGCAGTCAAATATATAAATTAGCATGAAAATATATAAAATCGTCCCATTAATATATATATATATATATATATATGGTTTTACTACATGGATGTGTATTTATATACAAACATTATTCGAACTAACTATATGAGCTCTAACTAATTGACCAGTCTTTCGCCTTTTTGTTTGGAAATTCCAGCATGTATATATATAGTTTTGTAAGGAGAGATATATGATACCTAATGATCTGAGAAAGCTTGAAACACACAAGTTTAAAATAGTACTACTATCCAAGATATGTGTCCAAAAATGATGTTCTAAATTATTGTTTCCTTGCACGATTTAATATTTTCAACCTACATTTATGATTGCAATTTCGTAATTACTTCCCTCCTTTCTGTTCATCTTCACTTCTGTCTTTTCTTGTCTTATCTATATAGAATATGTGTGTTTGAACAAAAAGAAATTGAACAAAAAAATCTATAGAATATGTGTGTTTCTGTGTTACAGCATAATTTCAAAAGATAATAGTAAGTTTTAACTGGGATTTATACTCATCTTTGAATCATGTGGACATCTGGAGTTTAGTTACTTAAACCGTTCATAGATGGTTTAATTACAGTAGAGAGACTCAAACCCTAATTCTTAACTAATAGAATGATTTGATTAAGTTTCGAACTACCAGTTACAATTTTATCTATAATATACTCCCTCCGTTTTTTTATATTTGACGTTTTAGGATTATGCACACAGATTAAGAAACATTTATTTTTTTTATCATTTTCTAAACAAAAACATTATTAATTATTTACCTAACCATAATTTAACCAATAATAAAATAGAAGATATAATATCATTGGTCATCTAACATTAATTAGTAATAAATTTTACATAGAAAACTGAAAACGTCAAATAATTTAGAACAAAAAATTTCCCTCAAAACGTCAATTATTAAAAAATGGAGGGAGTATAAAATATACGTATATTATGAACAATACTTAGGTTCACCCCTTATGGTGAACTTTTAAATTCACCACATCTTTTATAACCAATCAAATTGCCACATAAATTATTAAATAAAAATTATTTAAAAAAAATTAACAAAAAACAAAATAGCTACAGAAAATAATGAACCCCAATTTTAACGTTAACATCACTAGGAAACCCCTAAATCTAAATCCTAAACCCTAAATCTAAACTTTAAACCCAAACCCTAAACCCTAAACCCTAAATCCAAATCCTATACCCAAAATTCTAAACCCTAAACTCTAACTCCTAAACCCAAACCCAAACCTTAAACCCTATAAATCCTAAACCCAAACCTTAAACCCTATAAATCCTAAACCCAAATCTTATATCCAAAACTCTAAACCCTAAAACTTAACTCCTAAACCCAAACCCCAAATCCTAAATCCTAGGGTTTAAGTTTAGGGTCTAAGGTTTAGAGTCTAAGGCTTAGGGTCTAAAGTTTGGTTTTAGGTTTAGGGTCTATGGTTTGGGGTTTAGAGTGTAGGGTTTGAGTTTATATTTAGGGTTTAGGGTTTAGAAATTTAATTTAGGGTTAGAGTTTAGTTAGCGACAATGTTAAAATTGACGTCATTCTTTTTTTTGTTATTTTATATTTTTAAAATAAAGATTAATATTTTGTATTTAATAATCAATATGACAGTTTGATTAGTTATAAGAAATGTGGTGAATTTAAAGGTTCACCTTAGGGGGTGAACCTAAGTATTTTTCTATATTTATTTGTGTTGGTAGTTCATTAGTTCATGTAGTTAACCTAATGCCATTAAATTAGCTGTAGCTTACAATGTATCATTAAGGCATGAGTAAAAAGGTTCATATTATTTTGTATACCAGGAAAAAAACTACAATGCCACTGAGATTTAACCCACATGCTGTATTTCTCATAATTGAGATTTCACATGCACCCTATGCTTATAAATTGTTATGTAGGCATAATGGATCAATTATACATACTATATAGAGATACTATTCAAAATAGATAAGAACATGAATTTTTTTAAAAAAAAATGAAGAGGAAACATCGTCCAACTTTGATGTAAAATGATTCAAATGAAAATAAATATGGATAATATTATTTTTTGTTTAATAGATATGGATAATATGGAGTAGAATAAACAGCATAGTAGTTTCAAATCAGTGCTGTCGAATCAAATAGAATGAATGTGGCAATAGTATTTGTTACGATCAGATGGGAGTAATGTTTATTACAGTCGAGAAGTGTGAAGCTAGACGACGCGGTTTTATACACAACACGCAACCTAGCATATATTAAATCACATTCTTAATGTCACAAATCAAAGTCGTTGTTGTTAATTTGGTCTATAGTAATTTAGTTTTATTGAACTTGGTATCATAACTCGGTTTCATCTTCAAAACCAGCTGTCTTCCTATTGATGGCGAATGGTTCTTATGTTACTTATAGTCTTTCTTTTCTATAGATGTTTTGCTTGCTAACGTTTTAAATACCTTCTATAAATGTTGTGTGTTTTTAGTAACATCAAGTTTTTGTTAATGGTGTTTTTTCTCTAGCATTAGCTTTTGGTTGGTGTGTTTTTCAACAGCATTATTATTTTGTTAATATATATTCCATCCCTTCCAAATTAGATGATATTTAGTGTTTTATACAAATTAAGAAAATTATTAAATGTTCAGTTTTGTCTTTATTTAGCTATTATAATTCTAATGTAATTGTTGTTTTTAATTTAATCAATGGAAACTGCGTTAAATCATAAAATAACATTTATTTCGTAATGAAACAATTATTTTACAATTACCCTTAGTATAAAACAGTAGGAATGTTAATATAATTTCTATTTGCATGTCTTAAAATTTATAGGAACGTTCTGTCACCATATTGTAATATGCATGATCGGTAGATACTTTATACCAATCTTTTGACTAAGTAAAATTTACATGACAACTTTTTACAGAATGTCGGTAGAAAATAAATACTCTTATACTATTAGGTAGATGTCATTGTGATTAACATAGCTTAACAAGCATCCAATATAGTGCATTTATTTTAAAGAATGTTTGGTTAAAACTGCAATTGTCAACTAGTATTTTGGCTTATTTCAATCGGGTGGTTGAAGATTAGTTTTCTAGACAGTGGAATTTTCCTAATCTTATTTTATTTTTAAGTATAAGATAACAAAACCAATAATGGCCAGCTAATAACGAAATTTAAATTAACAAAACAATTAGAAGAAAAAAAACGTAGATATTGAATCGGTCCCTTGTGATGAGCGTAGGCCACCTCAAACGACTAGTTTGTCCACTATAAAAACAACTCTTTCCCATGCAGAAACACAATCAGTCACTTCTTCTTCAAAACATAACCATTTTCTCCAAGTTTTTCTTTAATAAATTAGAGACAAAAGGCCTTAGCAGCCGGTGAAAATTGTCCGGTGATCTAAACAATGGCGACTCCAGCATGGAGTCATGCCAGGGGTCAATGGGTAGTAGCCATGTTGGCGTTACTCGTTGGCTCGGCTATAGCTACCGAACCTTACTATTATAGCTCTCCTCCACCACCGTATGAGTATAAATCTCCACCGCCTCCGGTTAAGTCTCCTCCACCTCCTTATGAATATAAATCTCCTCCCCCTCCGGTGAAGTCTCCTCCACCACCATATTACTATCATTCACCGCCGCCGCCGGTGAAATCCCCTCCTCCTCCTTATGTATACCATTCTCCTCCACCTCCCGTGAAGTCTCCTCCCCCTCCTTATGTATACAACTCTCCTCCTCCTCCGGTTAAGTCTCCTCCACCACCGTATTACTATCACTCTCCCCCTCCACCAGTGAAATCTCCACCACCACCGTATTATTACCACTCTCCACCACCTCCGGTGAAATCTCCTCCTCCTCCTTACTATTATCATTCTCCACCTCCTCCGGTGAAATCTCCACCACCACCATACTACTATCACTCACCACCTCCTCCAGTAAAGTCTCCTCCACCACCGTATTACTACCATTCTCCACCACCACCGGTTAAATCTCCACCACCACCTTACTACTATCATTCACCACCTCCTCCAGTGAAGTCTCCTCCACCACCATACTACTACCACTCTCCTCCTCCTCCTGTCAAGTCTCCACCTCCACCTTACTACTACCACTCTCCTCCTCCTCCTGTCAAGTCCCCTCCACCACCGTACTACTACCACTCTCCTCCTCCCCCGGTGAAGTCTCCACCACCACCGTACTACTACCACTCTCCTCCTCCCCCGGTGAAGTCTCCACCACCACCGTACTACTACCACTCTCCTCCTCCTCCGGTTAAATCTCCGCCACCGCCATACTATTATCACTCTCCACCACCACCGGTTAAATCCCCTCCACCTCCATACTACTACCATTCACCGCCTCCTCCAGTGAAATCACCACCCCCACCTTACTATTACTCATCCCCACCACCACCAAAGTCTTACCCTCCACCATACTACTACTCATCTCCACCACCACCACCAAAGTCGTACTCGCCACCGTACTACTACTCATCGCCACCACCTCCGGTGTCATACCCTCATCCTCACCCACATCCACTTGTCTTCAAAGTTGTTGGTAAAGTGTATTGTTACAGATGTTATGACTGGACTTACCCCAAAAAGTCCCACGATAAGAAGCATCTCAAAGGTAATTAAGTCTTCCACGTGTTCACTAATTAATGTTTAATCTTAGCTAATTAATCACAGAAAATGTTATCTTGATGATTAGAGAATGATTATATAGGCTTATAGATTTAAATATGTATTGTAAAGTGGTCGTTGATAGTTTGCATTATTTATTGTGGAGAAAAGAAAACGATTAAGTCAAGAAAAAACAAAAATCTGTTATTGACTAAAACAATCCAAAGAGATAGAACAAGCAAAATCGATTTCGTAGATAGCAATTAGGACATAGAATAATAGTTTAGACTTAAATAATATGTTTTTTTTGTTGTCATATAGGTGCTGTTGTGGAAGTGACTTGTAAGGCCGGTGACAAGATAGTGAAGGCATACGGGAAAACCAAAATCAACGGGAAATACGCAATCACCGTTAAGGGATACAACTACCGTAAATACGGTGGCGAAGTCTGCACGGCCAAGCTCCACTCGGCGCCTAAGGGATCGCCGTGTAACATTCCTACAAGTTACCATTTGGGTAACAAAGGTGCTAAACTCCATGTGAAATCAAAGACAAAGTACGAGGTTGTGCTTTATGCTAAGTCCTTTGCTTATGCACCTAAGAAACCTTACGGAGAATGCCACAAGCCGGCTCCTTACCATCCTCCTTACTACTACAAGTCTCCACCACCACCTTCTCCCGTTTATTACTACAAGTCTCCACCACCACCAACTCCAACTTATGTCTATAAATCACCGCCTCCTCCTACCCCAACATATGTCTACAAATCACCTCCACCACCAACTCCGACTTATGTCTACAAGTCACCACCACCGCCTACTCCAGCTTATGTCTATAAGTCTCCACCACCACCAACTCCAGCTTATGTCTATAAGTCTCCACCACCACCAACTCCGACTTATGTCTACAAGTCACCACCACCGCCTACTCCAGCTTATGTCTATAAGTCTCCACCACCGCCTACTCCAACTTATGTCTATAAGTCACCACCACCACCAACTCCGACTTATGTCTACAAGTCACCACCACCGCCTACTCCAACTTATGTCTATAAGTCTCCACCTCCACCAACCCCTACTTATGTTTACAAGTCGCCTCCACCTCCAACTCCAACCTATGTTTACAAATCACCACCACCTCCAACACACACTCCTACACCATACTACTACCATTCTCCACCACCACCAGTTAAATCTCCTCCACCACCCTATTATTACCATTCCCCACCACCACCCGTAAAATCTCCACCACCACCATATTATTACCATTCACCACCCCCTCCGGTCAAATCTCCTCCTCCTCCTTACTACTATCACTCCCCACCTCCTCCGGTGAAGTCTCCTCCTCCTCCTTACTATTACAACTCCCCACCTCCTCCGGTGAAGTCTCCTCCTCCACCTTACTACTACCACTCTCCACCTCCTCCGGTGAAGTCTCCTCCTCCGCCTTACTACTACCACTCACCACCCCCACCCGTCAAATCTCCTCCACCACCATACTACTACCACTCACCACCCCCACCGGTCAAATCTCCTCCACCACCCTATTACTACCACTCACCACCCCCACCGGTCAAATCTCCTCCACCCCCCTACTACTACCACTCACCACCCCCACCCGTCAAATCTCCTCCACCACCATACTACTACCACTCACCACCCCCACCGATGAAATCTCCTCCACCGCCCTATTACTACCACTCACCACCCCCACCTGTCAAATCTCCTCCACCACCATACTACTACCACTCACCACCCCCACCGATGAAATCTCCACCACCACCATACTACTACCACTCACCACCCCCACCGGTCAAATCTCCTCCACCGCCCTATTACTACCACTCACCACCCCCACCGGTCAAATCTCCTCCACCACCATACTACTACCACTCACCACCCCCACCGATGAAATCTCCACCACCACCATACTACTACCACTCACCACCCCCACCGGTCAAATCTCCTCCACCACCATACTACTACCACTCACCACCCCCACCGGTCAAATCTCCTCCACCACCATACTACTACCACTCACCTCCCCCACCCGTGAAATCTCCTCCTCCTCCATACTACTATCACTCGCCGCCCCCACCCATGAAATCTCCACCACCACCATACGTTTACCATTCACCACCTCCACCCATGAAATCTCCTCCTCCACCATACTACTATCACTCACCACCTCCACCAGTAAAGTCTCCACCACCACCATATTATTACCATTCACCACCTCCTCCAGTCAAATCTCCTCCCCCACCATACTACTACCATTCACCACCTCCTCCGGTGAAGTCACCACCACCACCATACCATTACAACTCTCCACCACCACCAGTAAAATCTCCCCCACCTCCTGTATACATATACGCCTCTCCTCCACCTCCTACCCATTACTAAGCTCATCAAACTCAACCAAATTTCCCCATTATTCAAGTAAGTCCCAACGCTACAACACTTCCAACATTCTCCATATCCATTTCGATAGAACTTTGTCTAAAAAATGTCAGTTTCTTCTTCACAGGTTTTCTTTTAAATAATCAAATAAAGGAAGGGTCAAAGACAAAGAGGAGTGAACCAAATAAGGACCGTCGCGTGGAAACAAGAAACAATACATGTCTAAAAACGGTCCACATCGCTTCCTCTTCGTCAGTGTCGCTCATCTTCCACTTGTGCATCATCATCGTCGCGTCTTCATCAAGTCAAATTGTTTCCAAGACCCCCTTTAGATCCTATCTTACTCTTCTTTGTTCCTTTAAATGGGTTTCGTTATTTATTGGCTGTGCATAAATTCTATATATGTGTATTTCTTTTTCTTTAATGTAATGAGAGAGTTGTTAGCATATAAAAAAAGTTCAGTTTCTTCTTTCTTAAGATTGTTCGATTCAATGATTTTTTTTTCTTCTATTTTTTGAAACATAGTTTGAAAAAAAACAAGTTAAAATACATTCTTTTGAGTTGGCCAAGACATCGCTACTTGCTATTTATTCGTACATGCAGAAAGTTATCGTTGCTTGCTTCAAACGCTGGAAAGTGGAAGCAGCAACATTTTTGCTATCTTATTGGCTTACTTATTAGGGCAATTCACTCAAATAATTCTTTTAATTATTTTTTTAATCAAAATAGTTCTTAAGAAAAAAATATCTAAAATAATCATTTTTATTTTGAATTTTTTTAATATTAATTTTAATTAATTTTTTAAAATTTTAAATCCCATCTCATGAACCATATTCATAACTCTAAACTCTAAATATAAATTAGTTAATCATAAAAGTATAAATGTATATTTACACATTTTAATAACACATATTTTAGTCATTTTTTTGAAACTATTTTTGTTACAAATTTCTTTTTTATATATCCTAAAGTATTTCTCTAGTAATTAATTGTGATGTGTTGTTGTTACTAGTTAGTAAGTAATTCACTTTCGTTCAACTAATTTCTCCCTGCTTTTCCGATATTAAGCAAACTATTTGCCAAAAACACCGGATTAAAAAAATCAAATTGAACTACATTTGAGTAGATGATTTAATCTGATTTATTTGTAACTAGGGTTTATCGTATAAAACGAACCAAACCGGGACTATAAAACGAGAGACGTGTGTGGAAGTATTTCCAAAGGTTTCGGATATAAATCCCTAATTGGAGGCCCATTGACTTGTAAGTATTTGCCAAATGTTTTCTTGTCACCGTCATTTTTTTTTTCTTTGGATAGGAATATGATTCTTTGATGATTAATTACTCCTTTTGTTCTCAAAATAGATATTAATTTTTAAATCGTTTTAAATTTTCTATATATTATGATTAATAATAATTTATAAGCTTCAAAAATAATTAAATTTATTGAATCAATATTAGTATAAAATTGTTAAAAATAATAATTACATAAAATAATGAATATAAAATCAAAATTGAATTTATTTTTAATATGTAAAAATAGCTGACAATATATTAATTTGAAACAGATAAAATATCGTTTATTTCTATTTCAGTTAATTTACATAAAGGAACCAACATTTTCCTTGATTTCAACAGTATGGCTATATTATTAAACAAAAAAAAACCATTATTTCACTTTCATACCAAAATAGCATAGCTTTTGATTACAAAGTTGTAAATGAATGAGACAATGGGAATGTAGATTTTTGGTTATTGTATATGAAAAAATCAAATATAGAACGTGAGTAAGACCAAATGTAATGTTAGGCATCAAATTAAATAATAGGGAAATGAAGAAGAAACAGCTGAGTGATTTTGGGAGAGGCCTCTCCTTAATATTCTGCGTGTTAGATGCGCTACGCTGTCTTAATTCTTTTTATTTTCATTTTTTTAACCTTTAATTTTGCTTATTTATTATTATTAATATATTGAATATTCTCACCCTTCTCGCTGCTGTTTCTCTTCCCCCTCTCTCTCTAGGATTTGATTGAAGGAGAGAGAGAGAGAGATCATAAGGTTCGCTAGGTCTTTGCTCAATCTCTCTCTACATAGGGCGTTTCGTCTTCTTCTTCTCTCTCCCTCGCGGATCGGCGCTCCGATTTTGATACATTTCGGAAGGTACGATCCAGCTGTTTAGCTTTTAATTCGATTTTCATTAGATCTATGTGTTTTTTTTTTATCGTTGATTCTCTCTCTCGACGAGCTGGTTTGGTCTAGGTGCTTAAGATTTGTGAATGTGAATATTCCTAATTGATTCTGTTCTTATCATTTTGTGATTTGCTGGATTAAGGCATGTGATTATTATTCCTGTTATTAACTTCAATTATAGTTATAATGAAGAAAGATTCATTTTGATATATGTATCTTGTTTGACAGCAAAGGTGATCTCACAAGTTACAAATTTGTATAAGAAGCAGTTATTTTCTTGGAACACATACGAAGATGAAGAAAGTCTTTGGTCAAACTGTCAGAGACCTGTTAGTATTTTATTACTAACGCCTCAAGTTTAATCATTTTTTGTTTTTGATTAACGATGCTTGATCATATGTGTTCTTTTTTGTTTTGTAGCAAGAGAGAGGTCAACAAGAAAGTGCTCAAAGTGCCTGGAATTGAACAAAAGGTAAAGGTTACTCTTCTCTTCTTTTGAAATTCTGCTGAAACTGAGATTTAGCTTCTGTTTTCTCATCTCTTTTGGTTGAATTTAGCTTAAAAATCAAATTACAGAAGCTTGGTAGATATGGTAACCAATTTAGAGCCATATATACAACATAGTTTCATGTTGTTTCTCACCTCTCGTTTTTCGTCTTCAGGTTCTAGATGCTACTAGCAATGAGCCATGGGGTCCTCATGGATCTCTTCTTGCTGATATTTCCCAAGCTTCAAGAAATTAGTAACTACCTTCCCACCCTACTGCTCTGTTCTTCTGTAATAATGATATTGCACAGCAATAACAGAAATGTTATTGCAGCCATGAATACCAGCTGATCATGGGGGTCATATGGAAACGACTTAGCGACACTGGAAAAAACTGGCGGCATGTCTATAAGGTAAAGAAAATAAATCCTATATTTGTCTATTTCCTGTTTATATTGCTCTAGCAGTGAATGAAACAATTTCCTTCTATCCACTTCAGGCTTTGACAGTTTTGGAGTACATGGTAGGCCATGGGTCAGAACGTGTTATAGAAGATATTAGAGAGCGTGCATATCAAATTTCGGTAATGACCACGCTGAGTACATTATATTATAAGTATTCAGCATCAAAAGAATCCTTTCGTCCTATGTCTTAGCAGTTGACTATCTTACATTATATCCATTTTCCATGTGGCAGACATTGTCTGATTTCCAGTATATTGATTCCGGTGGTAGAGATCAAGGAAGCAATGTTAGGAAGAAATCACAGAGCTTGGTGGCGTTGGTTAATGACAAAGAGAGAATAGCTGAGGTCAGAGAGAAGGCTAATGCTAACAGAGATAAGTAAGTTTGCTTGTAATTGTATCTTTGTTTTTGAATTGCTGCAGCTTCCCCTCTGTGTTAGCCTCGCTGGACACTTGTTTGATTTGTGGCTGCTAGTGGCCTCACAACTGTTATTATGCCTCCTAGTAGTCTATAAATTTGTAGTTTAAAAATAAGCTTCAGGAGCTGAACATATTAACCTGACATTAATTTCACAACAGGTATCGCAGCTCAGCACCAGGTGGGATGTATCAGCCTTCAGGAGGATATGGGGACAAATATGATTACGGATCCCGGGATGAAGAGCGAAGTAGTTATGGAAGAGAAAGGGAATATGGTTACAGGGATGATGATAGAAATAGCCGTGATGGAGATCGTCACTCCAGAGACTCTGAAGACCGGTATGGGAGAGATGGTAACATGGACGATGATTACAGAGGAAGGAGCAGAAGTGTTGATAACTACCAAAATGGGTCACGAGGTAGGAGTTCAGAAAGGGAACGGACGTTTGAGGATGATGGCCATTCATCAAGGTATGTTGATCTGAAGCAGCTTGCTTTTGGACTTGATTCTTAAAAAAAGAACAATTTTGAGATTAAATATATACACTGGATAAATAAAATATTTGATTGTGATCTAAAAAAGCATGTTTCGAGCCTCTTCTTAGCCTAGTTCTACTTAAACAATGAAACATTCATCTTTATCGTGTAGGGGTAGTGGTGCTCGAGCAGATGACAGTTCTCAGGATGGGAGGTAACTAAGTCTAGGCCTTTTCTTATTGTATTAAGTTTTGTGGACTTTCGTCAACTAATAAGTCAACTTCTTTTGGGATTATATGATAGAGGGCAGCTCCAGAGGAAGTTTTCTGAACAAAATATTGGTGCTCCACCTAGTTATGAAGAAGCTGTCAGTGACTCAAGGAGCCCTGTATATAGTGAAAGGTGAATCTCTGCTATGCAGATTCAGAGCTACCTTGGTTTTATTGGTTCTGATGAATCTTTTTATGCCAGGGATGGTGGGGAGACTCCACAAGCTGCTGCTCCAGGAGCTGGTTCTCCTCCCCCGCAAGCTGTTGCTCCAGGAGCTGGTTCTCCCCTTGCCCCACAAGTAGCTGCTCCAGTGTCTGCTTCTCCTGTTGGAAACAACACAGACAATAAATCTACTGGTTCTGTTAATGAATCTTCTCCTCAGAACTTTGAGGCTTTTGATGAGTTTGATCCACGCGGTGCTTTTTCAGGTACAGAGTTCTCGAAGTTTCCGATTCTTTAGTTCGTAGTTTGTAACATCTTTGGATTTTTCCTTAGTTATTCTTTGCTTTTCAAACTCTGCTCCATAGAGATAAATTTTCATTGTTAGTTTGGTTTTTATATTGTTAATAAACCTCTCTGCTCGTTCTGAGTCTGAGCTTTGTGCTTCGTTTCTTTCCCAGCTGGTCCTTCAGCATATGCATCTGCTGACGGTGTTTCAGCTTTTCCAGCAGTGTCTTCTACATCTGCTCCTCCCACCTCAAACAGTGTGGAGATGGACTTGCTTGGCTCCCTTGCAGACGTATTTTCATCAAATGCATTGGCCATTGTACCGACTGAGTCTACCTCTGTTGACACCAATGGACAAGCAAATGCTCCATCGTTTTCTACATCTCAGCCATCAACTCAGGTATTGACAGAGGGAGTAAGCAGTTTTACTCGCGGATGCCTTCTTTTTGTTTGTAATATTTTGATTATTGCTCACTAAAACCATCCCCCATTTATACAGCCATTTGATGACCCATTTGGTGAAACTCCTTTCAAAGCCTTCACTTCTACGGACAGTGACTCAAACCCGCAGCAAAGCTTTGGTGCTCCTATCCAGCCAACACCACCAGCCTTCACCTCGGAGGTCTCACATCCTGACACTGCTCATAACTTTGGCTTTGGGGACTCATTTTCTGCTGTTGCCAATCCTGAACCTGGTGTTCAAAATGTGCAACCTCCATCAAACTCACCTGGTTTTCCTCAAGAGCAGTTCGACACATCTGAGAGTGATTTTGATATTCTTGCTGGCATTCTCCCACCATCTGGTCCTCAAGTTTCACTCCCTCAACAGAGTGCCTCAGTACCAACCTCTCAGTTTCCTCCCAGTGGAAACAACATGTACGAGGGATATCACCCTCAGCCGGTATCTACAGCTCCAAACATGCCTGGACAATCTCCATTTGGGCAAGCTGTACAACCATATAACACGGTTCCTCATTCACAAAATATGACTGGAGCCACACCGTTTCACAATGGAGGCTTCATGCACCAGCCTGGCTCAGCCGGTTACAATCATGGAGTAGTCACTTCACACCCTACAAGTGAAAGCTTCCATCAACGACCAGTTGCTGCCACTTCATCGAGCTCACAGACCCCTTACTCTACCTCCAGTGGGCCAGCTGGTCAGTTCATGGCACACCAGGGTCATGGAATGCCGCCTTCTCATGCTCCACAAAGAACTCAATCCGGGCCTGTAACTCTGCAAGGGAACAACAAATTCATGGGAGACATGTTTACACAAGCTGGACCAACAAGTTCAGTGACTTCATCATCATCCCATTCAGATCTCACACCTATAACAGGAGCGATTGAGATCGTTCCTCCGCCTCAGAAAAAGTTCGAGCCAAAATCATCAGTCTGGGCAGACACATTGAGCAGGGGACTTGTTAACTTTAACATATCTGGACGTAAGATAGATTTCCGCCACACAGCATGTGAAAGAAAGAAAAAGTTCCTGTTTCAATCAACATGTTCTAACATCATTTACTTTTTCTACGTATGTGCAGCTAAAACAAATCCATTGGCAGACATAGGAGTTGACTTTGAGGCGATCAACAGGAGAGAGAAACGGCTAGAGAAACCGACAAACGCACCACCAGCAACATCGACTATCAACATGGGTAAAGCAATGGGATCAGGCACGGGCTTAGGGCGTGCCGGTGCAACTGCTATGAGACCTCCTCCAAATCCAATGGTAGGCTCTGGCATGCCCATGGGTGGCGGTGGTGGTATGGGTGTTGTTGGATATGGGGGTATGAACCAAAACCAACCCATGGGAATGGGACCAGGCATGAACCAAAATCAACCAATGGGTATGGGAATGGGACCAGGCATGAACCCTAATCAACCAATGGGTATGGGAATGGGACCAGGCATGAACCAAAACCAGCCCATGGGTATGGGAATGGGACCAGGCATGAACATGAATATGGGAGGTTATGGCCAAGGTTATCCGATGCAACCACAAAACCAAGGGATGGTCCCTGGTCCGAACATGCCTGGCAACAACAACTATAATCCAATGATGGGTCAAGGCGGTTATAACCCTCAACAATCCTATGGGGGTGGATACCGGTAAGATCAAGCCAAACCATTACCGACAAGACACTCTCCATTTGTAAAATCAAGAACTGTGCTTCTTTGCATTTTTACCTCAGACCTGTAATATCAGTTGATAAACTAGTCGGATTGGCCAGCCGCTTCACGGAAGTACTCAGGTTACATTATTCATCCCAGCATCAGGATTTTCTACATCTTCTTTGCCTCTGCTATATGCGTATACATTGATATATATATATTACACATATTCTATTTTTTGAGGATTTCACGTATTGAATGTGTAAAACATTTTCCATTCACGGAACAAATAAAATATTGTCTCTTTTTCTTTACATGTTTCTTAACTGTATTTACTTTTTTTTTCCTTCTCATTCCAAAAAGACTTGGATTCTATCACCAGCAGTATCTTTAAAGTCTAACAGAAGTTTCCCTCCGACTTCATCAGCTGCATCGTCCATCAATTGCTTCAGGTTCACGCCTCCTAAAGCTACAAAACCTCAAGCTCCGTCAGTAACTGAAACTAACAAGCAGAACAAAGAATAAGACTCAGTTTACACACCTGGAACAATGTTGGTGACACCTTCCAAGAATCCAGCCTGTTCCAACCATAAAGACACGTCTTGCTTGCATCAATCAGTTCGGAGAAAACAAACACATACACAAAAGTAATAACGCGTACCGGGATTCTCACGTCGAGTTTCTCAAACCCATCACGTCCAATAATTTTGATCCTCAGAGACCTTGACCAGATTCTTGAAAAGGGGTTTCTTGATTCATTAGAAACCACCTCAGGTATCATGACTTCAACAACCGGATCCACTCTCTGTTCTGAATCATCTTGCGCAACTCGTTGGCTACCATATACGCTACTACTGTTAGACCCTTAAACATGGTTAAACGATATAGTTACTATTGACTGATATTTCCCCAAAGGTGATAAAAACCTTCATGTTTCTCACCTCTGTCTGATGACGTTGATGTAGCATACTGCTTCTCTTCCTCTTGGTATGTGTCATAGCCAAGAATCTCTTCAATTTCTTCTAAAGACGGCATGCTTCCTGGTGGGGGAATCCTACCACCCTTTATTGCAAATAGAGCGTCCTGCAATGCTTCTACATACTATAAGTCTCTTGGCCAAGACAAAAGAGTTTACACATTATTGACTGTCACTCACCTGCATTGCTTGAATTGATACCCCAATCAAGGAAAGTGGATATGCAACTAGCTTATATCCTATCTCTTCTAGCTCAAGCGGGTTTAGAATTGGAACTTTCCCACCACTTTCAAGCATATTAGCCTACATAAACAGCACACAAATGTAACTTCATATCAAGATTAGAGTAATCCAAGGCGCAAAGTGAAGTGTTACCAGTTTAGGAACAAGTGGATAGACATTACAGAACGATTTCATCTCTTCTCTAGATACAAGAGAATCAACGGAAAGAACATCTGCTCCAGCATCTGTAAAAGCTCTCGCCCTACTAAACGATTCCTCCAGAGACACCGCTTCTCTAGAATCAGTATGAGCTACAATGACAATGTCTGAACCACACTCTCTACGTGCATCAACCGCAGCTTTAATACGCATCACTGCTTCCTCTCTAGAAACCACTCCTCTCTCACCACTACAAAAAACCTGATCGTTGATGATGATTCCAGCAAAGCCAGCTTTGATATACCCCTTGACTGTCCTCTTAACATTCATGACGTTACCGAACCCATTGCCACCGTCTCCAATCACCGGAATAGATACAGACTGAGTGATCTGTTGACCTTGGTCAACCATTTCTCCATAAGAAAGGAGTCCTTTATCAGGTAAACCAATCCGAGCTGCTGAAATTGAGAACCCTAACTTGCATAGAAAGATAATCATCAATACATAAAAGATCCAAAAGCAAAAATCTTTCTTAAACTTTCAGCTAAATAAAACAGTAAAGTCTTCAACTTTAAGATGGACATCGCAATAACCACTGCTGAAAATGAAAACCCTAACTTGCATAGAAAGTAATCAGTCAAAGCAATACACATACATACATAAAGATAAAAAAAAAGCAAACATTTTTCAAACTTTTAACTAAAGAAAACTATAAAGTCTTCAACTTTAAGATCAAGAAGAGTTGGTTTAGCAGATTCATCAGTTACCAGTGGTGATACAGTAAGGAAACCCAGCTCGTTCGACGAGTTTGGCACTAAGAGCATCGAAGCAGCAAGGACCTTGAAGGACACCAGGTGATTGCATAATCTCTCTGAGTTTCTTAGCCGGAGAAGATGGGTCGAGTTTACAGAGTGGTCGGAAACTGCTGCGGTGGCGTTAATGATGCCATGAGATCGGCTTGAGACAGAGATGGGTTTTGTATATAGCTGTCTGATGGAAAGTGTGAAGTCTGGAGGGAAGAGGATCGGTTTAGATTGTTGATGATGAAGAATCCGAGGAGGAGAGGAGGTGTAAAAGCTTAGTGACGCCATTGAAAAGGATTCAACTTTGATTTGATTTGGAACAGAAGATTTTGATTGATTAAAGAAGAAGAAGAGTAGTTGGACAAACCGAACTGAGATTGGATAAACTAAAAGAGAAAGTTTTCCACTGACTCCGGTTTACGCGCGTCAAAGGCTTAACTCTGTACTGAAGCAGGGTTATTGAACCGAAATCTAAACCGAAAAACCTGAATATAATGGAAGAAAAAGTGCTTCAACATATCTTTATTTTTTTTAATAAAAAAAATAGAGATTATTATTTTTCTCTCTCTTTATAGAGGCTATATTATAAAGTCATACTTTTTAAATTTTAAAAGTCTTTTAACTTCTAAATTTTTATAACTATAACCAAAACAACTATTTTCTAAAAAGTACAGTTTTTTATAAGCATAGAGTCACACTTATTGTTTATATAATAGTTTTTGAAAGAGATTTTACTTTAAACTAAGTCATTATTTCATAAAAAATATTGTAAAAATTTAAAGCACAAAAGAATAATGATCAACTTTCAAAATAAAAAAGTATATGTTGTAAAATTTAAATAGATTTTTTTGAAAATATTTTTTAGAAGTAAAATAAAAATATATTGGAGAAAAACACATTTCTATTATTTGAAGTATTTATTAATTGTATTTAACATTTAAACAAAAAAATATCTATTATTTACAGAACCTATTATTTAGAGAACCAATTCTATCATATATAAAATTCAATGTAATAGTAAATTGAATTAACGGAAAATTTTAGTTCTATCACAAGTTTGATACTAACTTTCAAATTTATTTTTAACAAATGACTATTTTAAAAATACTTTAAATTTATAGTAAAAATATATTAAACTAATTTTTTTAAATATTTATAAAATATTTAGAATTTAATCTTAATTTATTAACACAAACTTCATATTTTGATTGATAGTATTTTTTTAAAAATGATATTTAATTTATAATATTTTTTAACTATTTCTACTGAACCCAAAAATCCAAAAAAATTGATCCGAGCCAGAACCAGTAACATCCCTGGGTAGACCGAACCAAGTTAAAGCATGTCACGTGAGTGTGTTTAGGGTTCGCGGGGGCGCGTGATCATCTCCTCCTTCTTCTTCCTCAACACCATCATCATCTCTTGTTCTTACATCGGCTCGACTTCAGACACACCAAAGTACTATCTTTTTCTTTTAACCTTTCAGCCGATTTAAACTCAGTTCAGTTCCTCAATCCACATGTGAAGCAGCTTCGTTCTCATCTTCTCCAATTCCAATTAGGGTTAAAAATGTCAGCTTGAAATCGAAAATGAGATCCTTTCCACTACATTCCTCTTGTTAACTAATGGGCAACTGCAACACTAGAGACGAAGCTTCCGTCTTCACTCCTCAAGCTCAACCTCAACCTCAAGGTCTCTCCTTCTCTCTCTCTCTCTCTCTCTCTCTCTATCACTTTCTCCTGATCTATCTTTGTTTCACCTCGCAGCTCAACACCTACAGAAGAAACACTCACGCTCCGTCTCAGATCTGAGCGATCCATCTCCTCAAGACTCTCGCACTCCTCCTTCCGTCATACCCTTCACTCTCTTCGAGCTTGAGACCATCACCAAGAGCTTCCGTCCTGACTACATCCTCGGAGAAGGCGGTTTCGGAACTGTCTACAAAGGCTACATTGATGACAATCTCCGCCTTGGTCTCAAGTCTCTCCCTGTTGCTGTCAAGGTTCTTAACAAGGAAGGTCTCCAGGGTCACCGTGAATGGCTTACTGAAGTCAACTTCCTTGGCCAGCTCCGTCATTACAACCTCGTTAAGCTTATTGGTTACTGCTGTGAAGATGATCATCGGCTGCTTGTTTATGAGTTTATGCTCAGAGGCAGCCTTGAGAATCATCTCTTTCGAAGTAAACCCCCTTCTCCATTCGTGTTCTTGTCTAGTTTATTAGTCAGACCATACTGATGATGAGAAACAAGACATGTGCTATTAGATATGTACTAAAAATTGGTGCCCAAACCCTGTCTAGGATGCAAATCCATCATAAGCTAGAGAATTTTATAAAAATCGGTTTCGGCGGTGTCTAGGCTCCTGCCTAAGCATCAATATTCTATAAAGGTCTATTAGAGGTTTCTTGAACATTGATTATTAGAGGTGTGTTATTCCATTTGCTCCTCTCTAATCTTTTCTAGTATATAAGTCAGACCATACCGATGAGAAACCCAGACATGTGTTTAGCTATGTCCTAAAATTCTTAGTGTCCTGTCTAGGTGGTAAATCAGTCATAAATGAAACGGTTTTACTAGTCTAGGTGGGAGCTTAAGCAATACTTTTCTATAAAACATCTAATTACCGTCTAACAATATCTTGAACATTGGCTGTTATCATGGTAGTGTATACATTAATCAAGTTAGTAACCATGGTCTTTCTCTTCAGAAACTACAGCTCCGTTATCTTGGTCTAGAAGAATGATGATTGCTCTTGGAGCTGCGAAGGGGCTTGCTTTCCTCCACAACGCTGATAGACCGGTTATTTATCGGGATTTCAAGACTTCCAATATACTGCTTGACTCGGTAACTAGTTATTCTTTTCTTTCAGTGCTGCAAATACCGTTTTACATCTAATATATGCTTGTGACGAACATGCAGGACTACACAGCCAAGCTTTCAGATTTTGGCTTGGCTAAAGCTGGCCCCCAGGGTGATGAAACACATGTGTCAACTCGAGTGATGGGCACTTACGGCTATGCTGCCCCTGAATATGTTATGACTGGTATGACATGCATAGTATAGCCAGATGTATACACAAGCTTGACGAAGTTTCTCCTGCCATGTCTTGTGTCACTTGGTCTGTGATCAATGTTTATATAAGTCCTGCCTTTTGAAAAATAGACTAGTTGCTTAAGTTAAAACTAGATGTCATGTGAGAGCTCGCTTGCACCTCTCTTTCACTAGCTTACTTATTATTTACCATCTAGTATGTGGCATTTAAGATGTCGAACCATGCATCTAATAGGCACTTATATTTCACAAAAAAAAGTCTCTCAAGCATTACACAAGTACACACTGACTTGATTTTGTTACTTATTAACAAGGACACTTGACGGCCAGAAGTGATGTCTACAGCTTTGGAGTTGTTCTTCTGGAGATGTTGACGGGAAGAAAATCGGTGGACAAGACAAGACCTAGAAAAGAGCAGAACCTGGTTGATTGGGCTCGGCCAAAGCTGAATGACAAAAGAAAACTGCTGCAAATAATTGACCCGAGGCTGGGAGAACCAATACTCAGTCAAGGCAGCTCAGAAGGCATGCAGCTTGGCGTA